>JAQFXP010001060.1:0-21977 GCA_034693685.1 Belba bartosi
AGTGAAATAAAATAATAATTTTACTTTTTAGTTTATTTGAATTTCCTTGAGTCTCATTACTTATGAAACAAAGTTTAATACTATACTATACTCTTAAGACAACTTATGATCGTAAGTTATAGTTATATTTGTCTTATATTTATATAATCTCATTATGCGCTCAAACACGCATTGTTTTTGCCTTATGTGAACATTTGCTTTGCGTCTCAACTCGTATTGATCTAAACCTAATCCTAAACCTAAACCTCTATTCTGTGTCAGAATATACTTCTTTGTCACGAAACGGCAAAACCGAATCCAATGCCCACAGAAATTAAGTTAAAGATTGCGGACTTCGGGTTCGCGAGATTCCTTGAAGACGGCGTGATGGCAGCTACTCTGTGCGGATCACCCATGTACATGGCACCCGAGGGTAGGTGCACTGGTGTGCACTCAGTTACCTGAGCGCGTGATTGAGTCATAGAATTCTAATCGTTTTCTTTTTGTTGTTGTTCTCATCCAATGCTGTAGTGATTATGTCATTGAAATACGACGCGAAGGCAGACCTATGGTCTATAGCAACAATTGTGTTCCAGTGCTTGACAGGAAAGGCGCCGTTTCAGGCACCCAGTCCTCAGGCTTTGAAGAATTACTACGAGAAAAATCCAAACTTGTCTCCAAAGTATGAGTCAATTACTCTAAACTTGAAATTATAATTAGTTTTTATTTATTATTTATTTTATTATTTTTATTCAATTTTTGTTGCGTTTAATGATATAAAGGATTCCGAGCGGAACGTCACCCGAATTAACAGATCTATTGACGCGACTCTTAAGGCGTAACGCAAAGGATCGAATGGAATTTGACGAGTTCTTTGCGCACCCTTTCCTGCGGTCGGTTCCCAGCAAAGCAGTGCCGGTTCGCCAGCCCTCTCACCGCTCGGCCTCTTCTTCGCCGCTTCAGTCGCCCGTTTCATACGGTTCTCCAATGACTCCTCTCGTCCCTCACTCTCCCGGTTCGCCCAAAGTTGGCGACGACTTTCCGTCGACGCCATCCTCTTCGGGATCGTCGGAACAAATGGATGACTTCGTTATGGTTACGGCTGACGCTAACAGTAATAACGTTTTGACCCGAACTCCGTCTCCGAAACACAAGGGAATGAAACGCGCATTTAAGTCAAAAGGATCTTCACTAGCATTAGTACCTCCCGAACCCCTTCCGGTGCCCTCACAGAAGGAAGCATTTGAACGAATTCAGAGAAGCTGTGGCTCTAACTACAGCAGCATTGGAGTGAACGCCGGCAGTACTGACAGTGCGACCGACACCACACACAGTGGCATCAACTCTATGGCTACCAGTCCTCCAACGACTCCTAAGTTGTCTCATAAACAAAATACATTACAACGACACGACTCGAACAGTTCGTTGGGCAGCACTGGTAGCACTTCCCGGAGCCGTTTTGTGGCCGACATCAGTCAGCTGTCGCCACCGAACGTCCAATTTATGATCGGTTCGGGCACTCCTCCCGGTGCTGGTCATATAAATAATTCTCGTCGATGTAGTGCACCCGTACTTAATGCCGTCAACCGTCAGACACCTCCACTGTATCGGCAAATGACACCCCCGGCCTATTGCAACAGTGCAACATCGCCTCTATTGCCGGCCATTTGCGCCAACCCTAACAATGGAGGACAAGGCTATCAACACCCGCTCGGGGCTACAGCTCCTGCGGAACATCCATACTATCCTCAACAGTCACCGCATTGGATGTTCCGCACGAGTAAGACCGAGCCTTCGATGGCTAATCTGAATGTTGCGAACAATGGTTCGAAATTGGGATTCGCTTCACCTCCTCGTGCTCTCACTTTTAGTGAAATGCACCGCTACAGTAGAGGAGCTCAATCTAACCCTTACCCCCAATGTGTTTACCCCTTCCATAACCCTTATGGCACTCAACTCTCGTCTCCAACCCATGCAACTCAACCCCCGAACGAGCACATGATGTTCGAAGCTCCAGAACTACCCGAAGAGACGCTTCTGGATAGGGAGCACAACGAAACTCTGGCCAAATTGAACTTTGTTCTGGCGCTCGTAGACTGTATATTGGAGTTAGCAGTTAGCAAATCCAGTCCTCTATCGGTGCTGACCGAGTCCATCAATAAGGAGAACAAAGAGGTTTGGGATTTGTTTTGTTTTATTGTTTAGATTTTGAAATGTTTTCTATAAATTGCGAAATGACTTAAAATGTATTGAAAACGACTGTTTAGATGCAAAACGAATGCTATCGGAAGACCGAACAGTTGGTATTGTTTGTGAGAGCTCTGCAACTGTTGTCATCTGCGCTTCAATTGTCGCGCAAAGAGATAGGAGAGGGAAGGCTGAGAACATCGACATCTGTGCGAACAGGTATTGAACTATCAGAGAGTTCTTTGCTTTATGGGTCAAAAAAACAGTAAAATATAAAAACTTTTGTTTGTTTTTGATTGCGAAATACGTAGTACTTCGGACTATGAAAGACCGTTTCCATGAATGCCTAAACACGTGTAAATCACTCGATTGCGCAGCACTTGTCAACAGCATCAGTACTGAGAGGGCTATTGAGAACATATCTGCAGATAAACTGCTCTACAATTACGCGATAGAGATGTGCCAATCGGCTGCACTCGAAGAGCTGTTCGGTCGGCCAACAGAGGTATGTGTAGTTGCGTTTATCTCTGGTTTGAGTTATTTATGGCACAATTTAACCTCTTTTTGTGATATTTATTTACGTTTACGTTTGCAGTGCTTTCGTCGCTACCAAACGGCACAAATACTTCTGCACTCGTTATCACAACAGGTCTCCAATGAAAACGATAAGAAACTGTTGAACAGATATAAGGAAGCGGTCGAGAAAAGGCTTTTCGTTCTACAGAGTCACGGCTTCGTTATGGCCTTTGATAGCACTACGACCTGACTCTGACTCTGTCTCAGAGCCTCACAGTCTGACTGTCTTTCAGTACTCACTACACGTTAATCAGTTATCAGTTAAACAGTTGGTATTTCTTTTGATATTATTATTATTATTATTATTATCGAAACATAACTTCAATTAAACCGTTGTATCAATCGATTGATAATTGATATGATATGCAATTGAATGATACTTCGATTGGATCTCTTATTATTATATAATTTAAATATACACAAAGTTTCTATCGATTTATGTCTTGATTTATCTTCACTAATATATATTCGAATAATTTGATTGCATTTTAATTATCGAGTTTGCAATCAATTGGACTCAATATTTCTTAAGCACAACAAACAGATTATTATTAACTTATATTAATTGATATTAATTAGAATTTATAGCCGAATAGTGAGAAGAAGTCATTTTTTGCAAAATATTGTTTTTTTTAATAATTTTAAAGCGATTGTAGAATTTGATAATCGAGTTGAATGAGTGATATATGCGCTTTAAATCAGTTATTTTCCAGACATTGTTTACAATATTTTTAGTTGATTTCGATATTGTTTTATTTTTATCATGTTTTGACTCAAACTGTTTGTTTAGTTTATAGTTATTTTTTTGACCAAATATTTCTCAATAAGTTATTTGATTTTTGTTTTTAATTTAAAAATAATTTTTTGCGATTTTGTCACAAAACGCGAATTTAAAGCGCTTTTCATTAATGTTGTCACTCATCCAATTGTGACATTCCCTACAAATATTACACAAAAAAACATAACTCTTGTATTATATTGTAAATTCATTTTCGATTACATTTAAAGACTTGTTTTTGACTGAATATCTAATAACAAAACAATGATTGTTACCAAACAATACAAAAGTTCATTATTTCGATATATTTGTGGCACAACTCATACCAAACCCATTAATGTAATGTATTTTTAAGTTTTTCTCTTTAGTCTATTTTATTGATTGGAGAGAAATAGCTTTTTTCAGTCATTCAGTCGTAAGCGTTCTCATCAACTATAGGACTCATAAATTAATTATATTTCAATTCTGTTCTCAATTTAATTTATAATTAATTTGTAGTAATATTTAAATTAATGGAAAAATAATAAAAAAATATTTAAATTATTTCATAAACTTTTTTTCGATTCTCTTATTTCTATAAATCGTATGATTTTAACATCAAATATGTTTTGTAATACAAACACAAATTCAATGATTGATTGCACGACGAGTAATGTCAGAGAATATAATAAAAAATAGAGCTTTGGTTTACATCATATCATAGATTAAAAAAAGTTTTTTCAGATTTGATTCTAAATATATGCCAAACACTCGTACAACCAGTTCTATGTATAACTGTTCCGAAGGAGTGATAAAATTTGTAATAAAAAAATTTCTCAATTGTGTAAACAATGAGTTATTTTATATTTTATTACAATTATTAGTTTGGTTTTGATTACGAGTTTGCGTTTAAGTCTCAGTCATAAGCCGTGTTTGAGTAGATCCTGGAATCGGAGCCAAAAACACAATACAATAAAAAAGACATTAAAAAAGCGATTTTGAATATTTTGGATGCTTTTACGCATTTATGATTCAATAATTGGCGTTTGAATTACTTCAAACTCTAAATTCAAACATTAGATTCAAGGTTAGCGCTCACAAGGTTTTAAAATATAATTATAAAACTTGTATTTATGGCTCAAATGTGGCTCACATTCAGAACTACCAGAATATGCACTGCTGTAAGAGATTCTATTCAGTCGTACAAATGTTCAGTCAATAAATACATTTTAAAGTTTAGTTATGCAGTAATTAGGCGATCATTTCGATACAAGTTTGCACTAGAGGTGAGTTTTGCTCAAAGGATGCCATTTCGACAATACTGTAGTTAATATATTAACAAAATAAAGCATCTTGCATAACCTATAATAGTGGCTGGTTACATTGATTCTAATTTTAACTCATATTACATATTAAATTTGAAAATTTATATTAGTTCTACTGATTTAAATAATTTATTTATTATATTTTAATCGATTTCAATTACACAATATTTGTTTTATTTGTTGTAAAATATATTTTTATAAATTTTATTAAAAACTTGAGAACTTTTACATTTAATTCGATCTCTAGTTATTACCAATAGTTTGAAGTGCATTTAATTATAGTTCGGATGAGTTTCCTATACTGTACAGTACCTAAATATCACTTGCTCAATCAAATCTACACAATGTGCTCCTTAGAGAAAAATTGTGAAACATTTTTGATTATATCTCAACACTTGTTCACATATACGAAAGAAGTTTTGTGTGTCATTAGAATGAGATTACTATTTAATAGTATTAAAAGATAGCAAATATATACGTATATGAAATCTATCCGTCATTTGGAAAAATGAGAAGTTTTTTAGTTTTAAGAATCCATTTGACCTGAGCTGAGCTAAAAACATAATGTTATTGAACGAGGCTTTAGAACAGACTTGTAATTACATTCAAATTTATTTATTACTTTAGATTTGTTTATACAGAATCAAGGCTTAAATTGTTTTAATAATTAATTAAATGGAACGCTATTGGAGTTGTTTTCTTTCAATTGAATATTTAATTCAACGAGATTTGTGAGGTTTGAGAACACAAACACATAATTTGTCCTTTAATTTAATTAGTCCAACACAGGTATACATACTTTCTAGTTATTCATAATTTTGTTCAATTAGAAAGTCTTCTAAAAACGATTCCTATATTTAATAAATCATTTTAATTAACTTCAGCTAATTATTCGTTTAGAAAACTTTTATTACTTTTTCTCAAAGCCTTTAAATTGAACTTATTTGGAATATTTTAATATTTTATTTGTTTTCAATTTTAAATTTATACAAATTAAGTAATAATTTTAAAATGTTAAAATGAAATTTTGATTTAATAAAACAAATTACAAATATAAAGTAATTAGATATGTATTCGAAAAATAAGTTTTAAGCAATAATTATATTTACAAATTGATAGAAATTTTCATATCATAAGACTTAATGTAGGAAACCTACGCATAAAAGTTCTGACTGTTCTGTTGCCTATGATTTATGTAACACTTAATTGAATCAGTTATTAATCAACGAAAAAAAGAAAAATGAAAATAAATTTTCTGCTAATTTCCAGACAATTATCCTTGAGATTGAACTCAAATTGTACTCAAATCTGGCTATAAAGGGCTGGTAAGGACAGGTAGAGAGAGGTTGGGAGAGGTTTGAGGAGCAGAAGACGTGACGAAACTTGATTTGTACTACAAGTGGGCGTAATAGTTGATAAATGATCCGTCGGTTATGTTATAATAAGTCAAATCAAAGCCATCTTCGAGTGTAATCGTGCCGTAAGTCAGCAAAACGTCTTCACTTTGGATGTTATGAATTAGTCTGATCTCTGCCTTTAACTGTCCTATCGTTCCGTTCCTATCGATTCTTAGGGCAACAGTTTTTGGCAGAAAATCAGAGCTCAGATACGGATGTTTGACATTGTCTTTGGAGTTCATAACACGAATCTTAACGAATACCTGCACTTCATCGCACTGTACGGCCGACAACCGGTGGTCGGCCGTCGGTTCAATTCCGTACTCCACTATTGTCTTCAAGTCTTCCAATTCGTTCGATCCGTTGAATAATTTTATTTTTCCGGTTCTTATATTAAATAATTTCATCAAATTTTGTTTAATTTCACCAATTCTTTGATTCGGATCTATTTCTATAGAATTATCTTTGAATTGAATGCTAAATCTTTTCGATTCTCTCGATTCCGAATAGGTTTTGCAACTCTTCTCACATTTTTGTATCTCTTCAGCGCATTTTGACAAACAGTCCATCAGTTTTGTAGATTTATTTTGTTCTAATGTTAGCTTAAATTCAAAATTTGTAATAAAATTTTTCATTTGTTTGAATTGCTCTTCAATTTTCTGATTATTGGTTTTAATTGACAAGATTTCGGCCTTCAGTTCATTGATCTGATACTGTTGTGCATCGATTTGCTCGGTCTGACCCCTCACTAAGTTATGCAACTTTTCCATACAGTTGTGTTCGTCGAACTCGCACCGGTTGGCCAGCATAAGACCGCACCCTTTCTCGCACCGCAAGGGTTTGTCCGGATTGTACTCACATTCGAAACAGTGTTTCGGAAGGCTTTCGAGTTTAACGACTGCCCGACAGCCATATGAAGCAAAATCGCATTTAATGTTCAGTTTTGCCAACAAATTAGTCACAATTCGAGGCGTTTTCATGTCTTCCCGATTGATCTCTTCCCTGAAAATTAAATAAAAATTTTTGTTCATTCCTTCTCTTTATAGTTTTAATTGACAATTAATATAATATTACATAATTTATTATTATTATTATTATTATTACCATAATTTAATATTCAATTTTATAAATCTATTAATCTACTTTTTTTTATCAATTCTCAAATCTGTAATTTTTTATCAATTATTAAATAGAAACTTTAGGTCAAAATAATTTTAAAACTTATTCAACACTTAAAAAACTAAATAAAACTGATTTATAGTACCTATCGAGAGGACAGGTCTTCTTGCCCTCTGCCAGCCATTCCTCCAAACAGTCGGAACAGAATACGTGTTCGCATGTAATCACTTGAATTGGGTTCTGAAGCACTCCTTCACATATCGAACAAATCAACTCATCGTCGACTGTAGTGTCGAAACGGTTTGTTTCGAAACCCATTTCAAGCAATCGGTACTGATTTGAGTTTTGGGAGAAATTTATTAAAACTAAATATCGATTATTTCAACCGTTTCACTGAATCCTTAATAGCCTTAAAGTTTTAATCAACAAATTTATTCGATTTTTTAAATGACAAACATTGTATAAATTAAGATGGACTATTCTTTAGTTCAATTATTTATTTAGACTTATTTAAGCAAAACAAAAAATTAAATTATTATTATTGAGTCATGTATTCTTTAAATGAAGCACTAGTTTATATTTTATTGTAATATTTATCTAATAAAATAAGCCTTTTTGTAAATTATTGTTTTCTATAGCAATAATCTCAACTCTATTGTAACACTACTTCAGATATTATCATATAATTGAAAATTTCATTATATATGTGAAATCCGACTCAAATACACTATTTATTAAGTTTTTACTTCCGATCGGAAGTACAAAGCAATTAAAGAAATCTTAATGTCAATTTATCGTTTATTTTAAATGTATTTTAATTATTAATTCAAAATATATATTAATTTTAATTTAATTTATAAATAGAAATTAAATTTAAAAATTTAATAAAATTAAAATGTTTAATTATAAAATAAATTTTGTTGTAAATTTTAAAACAAAATTACAATACAATTAAATAAATTACTATTTAGTTGCGGAGAATTGTCCCCGTTTGAATAATTAACAGATAATTAATAATTTAAAATTAAAAATACATTGATTATAAAATATCTAATTTCTTTTTATTTAAATTATCTTTAAAAATTTATCATTTGTAAATATAAATATTTTCTCCAATTTACAAACTTCTAATTTTGCTATTTTTAGATTGATATTATTTTTATTTTATTACTTTGTAAAATTGTTCTATCTAGCTCCATAATTTTTTTTTAAATAAGTTTATTTTTCTACAAAAACAAATTTTTGTGAGATGATGTAAATTTTTATTATCTGTGGAAAAAACTTACTTTTTAAAATTGCAAAAGATGATTTTAACAAAAGATGATTGTTTTAGTAATAGCAAAACTTTACTTGATGACATTTGAAACAAAAATTCTTTGATAAATTATTTTTCTAATTTTAAAATACAAACAAAAACCTAAAATGTTTTAAACTACTACTATGTAATAAAATACGCATAGTTAAGGTTAAAAATGTTTTAGAATGGCATGTTAAATTAAAATTTTTAGATTGTTTTGTGTTTTGAAAATATAGATTTTGTTTTAAATTATTAATCACGGAATTTGGATAGCAACAATTCTCCGCTGTTTCCTTTCTGTATATAAGCAAATTTATTATTTAAAATAATAAAAACAATTATTTGTTTAAATTTTTAAACTATTTACTGGTAAATATTTAATAAGCTTAAGATTATTTAAAATCAAATTTATTTGAAAATACTTGTTCAAGTTAAATATGAGATTTTTACATTAACATAAAATGCAGTTGTTTTAAAAGAATTGACAATTAAAAATTACAAATTGTTTAAAAATAGGGGTTTAGATGGAGAAACCAGGTAAAAATTCCCTGATTTTGAAAGCATTTATCTCTTCTAGCATTTGATTCTCGAAAAAAGTTTTTAAGTTTTTTTGCCAAAAGTTAGGAAAATATTTCTGAATATAACTTAAATTTAGCTAAATTAACTAAATTTTATTAAAATTAGATATTCAGTTTAAATTCGGTTCAAATTCAGTTAAATTGCATCATAATTATATAGATATTTTTAGGCATTTTTAAAAATTATTTCTCTGGTTCTTCCTAGGTTTTTGGCTAAATATTTTAGCAAAATTCTAGCCCTTATCCGCCTTGATGGGTCACTTCTCTAAGGCCCTGTTTAAAAACAACTTCTCTGTAAAAAAATATTATTTTTTAAATTAATAATTTAAAATTAACTAACAATTAAATATACTTTAAATATATTCTTTATTTGCAAAATTAAATTTTTCATATAATTGCATTTAAAGTTTGATTGTTGCGAGAACACATAATTTAAAATATATAAGAAACTTATTCTTACTTGTCACATCAGTGTAAACTACAAACTGTAATATTTTTAATAATAACTTTTATTATTATTATTTTTCGGTACAGTTTCAGATAGTTGAGAGGATGCGGTGAGAAAGCGGTAATATGATATTTACAGTATATACTGTACAGCTATTTGTGTGCATGATAATTTGCCCTGAGTTGTCTAATTGTTTATTAAACTTTAAGTCTAATTTATTTTTTAAAATTTCTTTAGCAAGCTAAATCTTAAAACAGAAATTTTAAACAATATATAAATTTATAGAAATTCAATAAATTAGACTTAAAGCGTAATAAACAATTAGACATCTCAGTGCAAATCATCATGCACACAAATAGCTATACTGTAAATATCATATTACCGCTCTCTCACCGCATCCTCTCAACCGTCCGGCGAATATAATACAAGACTGGATTCAAAATGCTTTGCATTTGAAATCTAAGTCCGGCTGAAGAAAGATAGAGTTACCTAGATGAAACTGTACTGACAATAATAATAATAAAAGTTATTATTAAAAATACTACAGTTTGTAGTTTGCATTGTTGTGACAAGTAAGAATAAGTTTCTTATATTTTTTATATAAATTTAATTTATTCCAAAACGCTTGATCGTATTACTTTAAAATTCATTGTAAGGCTAAAAATTGAATTTTTATTTTGAAATATTTAACTTTTTTATTAGCAAAAAGTAATATCTTTTTAGAAAAAATTATTTAGATTACAACAAATTAACATGATAAAATTTGCCTGTTTTATAAATAATTATGTACTTGTCTCTTTATAAATTATATTATGGAGCATTTAAAAAATAATAACAATTTTAATATAAAAGTTGAATAAGCGTAATTTATTAAACTACCCTTGCTACATATTTAACTTAAATTAATTAATATATTTATTTATTTAAAAAATTTTAATTGATATATTAACTTATAAATTAATTCAAAAATCAATTTAATAAAAATTTAATGATAATGATTGTTTTTAAGTATAGAAAATACTTTATATTTTTCCTTATAAAAATAATAACTAAATACATAAATTTTAAATAATATCAACAACAAATGTTATTAAGCTAAAACAATAATTAAAAATTTAAACATTTGCATTAATAGTAATATAAAAAAATAAATTTTAAATGAATTCATATGTAAATTGATATTGATAGACATGGGAAAATTTGGCACGCGTGTCAGTATATTTAGACGTTCTTTGTAATCTTGAAAGTTGCTTCTGACTACGTGTTTGAAACTATTATTTTATTCAAAACATCTATGTCTTATAAATAGTAATAAAAGTTTACATATTCATATTTTTAGTAAAGTTTAGTTGAGATATGTTTTAGAGTTTAAAAAGTGTTTATTAACACAAAACTGTTTATTAAACAAACAAAAACAGTGTATCTGCATTGTTTTAAGACTTATAGGACATTGCGAATATCCCTTTTATGCATGTGAACTAAATAGTAAAAGTGATTAACAAATATTTTGAAATTTGAAACATATACCGATTTGTATTGTTAAAGTTTAAAAATTTAAAAATAGTAATCAATTTTATGAATTAACAAGTTTAACTACTGTACTATATAGCAGAGTTCTTACGCCTAGTACAACTTTTAATTGAAATTTTAAGCGCAAAATTTAAACATTTCCCATCACTACTTATTATTATTTCTATTTTTTTGTAAAAAGGGATCATGTTATAATAAATTTAATTCAAATTACTGGAATTTAAATTTGAGCTGTTGCAAACACAACAATTTTTAATATAAGCCACCCAATGATTATGAAAATAAGTAAAAACCGCAAATTCCTGATTTAAGAACTTGCGAGAATACATATGCTAATGTTGCACAATTTGGATATTGTTAATATTTCCAGTTTTAGGTGGAACAGTTTTTATAATAACAATTTCCCAAATGTTTATGTTGTTTAAATTTTTTTAAGTTCAAAAATTACGCAAATATCAAACAATTTTTTAACAATAAATGTTAAAAAATTTAAACAAAATATAAATTAAAAAAAATTAAACCAATATTTAAACATTCAAATGCTATAAATTAGTTGGAAATGGAAGTCGGGTATGAAACTTAAGTATGGAATTCGAGTAAGGAAGTTATTATTTGCTTAATTAATAGTAATTTTAAAAAAATAATTATAGATAAAATTAACTATTATTTGAATAAATTACGTTATTTGTGGGTATTTTATTTAGACCTTTTATATACATTAAATGGGATTTTATAAGAGTTTAAAGGTTTATCTATTTTTGCACCTATAACTGGGAATGTTAGATATTGTCAACAAGATTTACATTGTGCAAATAAAGGATTGTTTTGATACAAGAACAAATGCAGATTGTTTAGAAGTAATTACAAATTAAACTAACTTTGTTTGCATATTTGTTATTTAGTTTAACTAATAAAATTAAATTTTAATATATATATTATAAAAATTATGTTTGTTTAAATGCTAAAATTTTTGAATTGATTTTTATAAAAACTTTTAAGCAATGTATAATTTTACATTTATTAATAATCTAACAAGATATGTATATTTTATATTGTTTTTATTATTTTATTATATATGTTTACACTTATAACAATACAAACTAATTTTAGAATTATTATTGATTAAATTAAAATTTTATTTTTATTATAAATTTATTCATTTAAAACAGTTAAAAGTTTTTATTGTATAAAAAATTTTTGAAAAATCTTAAATAAGATATTAGGTATTATATCATAAAAAAAACACGAAGAAATGAATTAAATTAACAAAACAAATACAGTCTACTCCGGCTATAATCACACCGTTTATAATTACATTCGGTTATAATCACTGCATGTAAAAAGCACCAAACTTTACAAATAGTGTTATTAATGCATCGGTTATAATCATTTTTGGCTATAATCACTCAATTTACCATGCACCAACGTGATGATTATAAGCGGAGTATAATGTATTTTTAAAAATTAGAATATTTTTTCCTAATAGTTGTCAAAATCCAATCAATCTTTAGCGACACCCGAACAAATAGATTTATAGTTGTTTCATTTTTAAATTCTAGGCCACCATGACATGTACTTATTAATACAGCTCTTCCTTTTACATATTGGATTAATGGACCGCCAGAATCACCCTGCACACATACACATATGTTTATAATATATAATACTGTATATATGTTAAATTTTTACTTATTTAATCTTAAATAAAATTTTATATAATTTATTGTTTTAAAAATATAAATTTAATATTTTATAAATTAATAATATTATTATAAACAATTTCTAAATAAATTCAATTTGATATAAAAAATTTTAATTAATAAAAACTCACAATTCTTGCAATTGTGCCAGTGTCATTTGGCGTTTTTAAAACAATAATAATACTGCCGTTACTACTAATAGTATTATTTTGATCGTAAGCCAAAATTTTGCTCCAGCCAATCTGTACTGGTCCAATTAATTTTTGTGTTTTATTTAGCCTGCCAAAGCCAGCCATTAGCGCAAACTCGTCTTTTTGGTTAATAAAATTGTTTTTTGGTAAACAAATTGAATTAATTTTGCGATATTTGCCAACTCTTTTAAAAACAAACGGTTTATCCAACTCAAGCAGTGCGATGTCGTCTTCGCTGTCCATAGAGTTATAATAATTGGGGAAAATATACCACATTTTTACAATTGACAATTTTTTATTTGTATCGTTTATATTTATCAATCCCGCAAATACATAAACAGAATAAACTGTCTGATTTGGCTTGCTATACAATACCAATATAAAATATTTTATTAATTTTTAATAATTATGGAGACATATTATTTGTTTAAAATTAATATTTAAATATAAAAAAAGTTTTATTTAAATTTATAAAATTTTAACTAAATAAACATATTAAAAAAATATTTTGCGCTTAAACTATAGTTTGATTTTTTTGTGACAATCTATTATGTTTTGATTGCCATTTACATTTCAAACTTTATTACCGACGACTTAATTTGAAATATTTCATTTAATTATTTACAAGAAATAACTAGTTCAATCGCTAAGATGAAACTATTGAAACTTATGTCTTATATTAGAAATTGAGAAGGTTTAATAATCCGAACAGTAACCGGCAAGAATTTTTTCAAAATTGTTTAATTATTATGATATTTTATCTAATTTAATAGATTTTAATTAATTTAAAAGGATTTAAATTTTATTTAGCAATAATTAAAATTTTTTAATTTAGATAAATTACACCCCAAAAAATTTTCGGTACAACAAAATTTTTTTATCTATAAGTAAGTTTTTATCTATAAACACAAAATATTTTAAAATTAAATTTGCGTAAAATATATTTATAATAATATATTAGTTTACAAAATTTAATCGTTTTAAAATTTAAAATATTTATTATTTGAAATAGTTAACAACAAAATAAAAAGACAAATAAAAAGAATAAAGCAAGTTTAAGCAAATGTAATGAAAATTAGCAACTGCCTATTCTTTTGAAATAAAATTAACTATTTTATTTTAAAACATGAATAAATGATAATATATTTTTAAAATTTAATTTTAAATTTATTATCTTACAATAAACAATGTGCTGCAGTAATTATCCATTTGTTATTTATAATTGATCCAGAACATTTACCATAGATCATAGTTCTAAAATATTTGTATTAATAAACATAAAAATAATATATTAATATATTTAATCTATTCAGATTAATAAACTTATAATTTTAACAATATTTTTAATAATAATATATGGCAATATAGATTTTATAAATTTATTTTAATCTATTAATTGTACAATTTTTAATAATTAATTTTAAATATAAATCGATAAATTTACCCGTTAGAATTTTCTTTTAATGTTTTAATTATAACCAGCCAGGGCATTTCTCCTCTCATTAGATTTCTTCCGTTTTCAATTTGCGATAACAAATCATCTTGATTATGCCTAAGAAAGTGAGCAAACAATTTAAATTTTTTATTTTAGATAAAAATAAGACTTGTATATTAAATTTTTCTAATGATTGAAAATTTAAATATCAACAAGCACAATATTTAAAAAAAAATAAAATACAACCAAATGGAAAATAAAGATTTATCCAAATAATACAATTAAAACAATTTTAATCAAATTATAAAAATAAATTTTTATTTTAAATTTAATAAATTAAATTATCAATTTACTCTCATATAATATTTTTTAAATAATGTAACATATAAAAATTTTTTTAAACATTAAAATTTTTGTGCAATTAATTAACCACATATTAAAAATATAGACTTGCAAATTTTGTTAATTTGCATTTTATAGCCTTATATTTTAAATTTTAAATTTTTATTTTTATTTAACTGTTATATAAATTTAGTTTCATCTTAAGAATTAATTAAAAGTTCTATTAAATTAAAATTTAAATATTAGTTTTTATTTATTAATTAAAAACAATAGAATTTATATACATATAAAAATTAATAATTGTATTTTAAATATTTTTAACAAATTTTTATTTATAAATAAATACATTTTTTATTTTTTTAATTTAAACTAAAAATATATGTGTAATAAATTTAAATTAAATACCACTTAAAACAAGTCGTATCCATAAGCCGTGATTCACGACCTATACCGCAGTCCTCAGTCGTTATGTTTGGATAGTTTTCAATTTGAAGCTCATTCTCAGTGTAGACAACAAACAAACCTATGACTGATGTTTAAAAATATACTAATATTTATATAAAAACAATTTTATTAATCACTTACTCATTGATAATGTAAAGATAAATGCAAAACACATATTTGCCATTTTATTATTTATTTATTATTTTTATATTTTAAATAATTTTTAATACATTTTCGAAAAAAAATGTATATATAAATTTGCCTTGAGGACCCCTCATGGTTTAATTTTTGTTTATTAGCAATGGGATTTTAGAGTTGGTAGAATTTGATAACTATTGTTGCAATTTCTTTTTATTTGCAATGGGATTGTCGTTGGTGGTGGTACTGGTATGGTTTCTCTTTATTAGCAACAGGATTTTGGGGTTGGTAGAATTTGATAACTATTGATGCCATTTCTCTTTATTAGCATTGAAATTGTCGTTGGTGATGGTACCGGTATGATTTCTGGGTGAAACTACCTGAGTGAAACTACCTGAGTGATACTACCTGGGTTAAACTACCTGGGTTAAACTACCTGGGTGACAATACCTGGGTAAAACTAACTGAGTAAAATTACCTGGGTAAAACTAACTGAGTAAAACTACCTGGGTGACAATACCTGGGTGAAACTACCTAAGTGAAACTACCTGGGTGAAACTACTTAAGTTAAACTACCTGAATGATACTACCTGGGTTAAACTACCTGATTGAAACTACTTGGGTGACAATACCTGGGTAAAACTAACTGGCTAAAACTACCTGGGTGACAATATTACCTGGTATTTAACCGGTTTAGTCATAAAAAATTACATTTTGTATTTTTATGATTTTCAATGTACTTTTTTACTTGTAAAAGCTTAGCACAAGAACCGATTTTAATTTAATTTTTTTTAAATCCTACATACTGAAAGAGTTAATTTGGCTATTTTCAAATTTTTGAGCAATAACCGGTTTAGTCATAAAAAATTACAATTTGTATTTTTATAATTTTCAATGTACTTTTTTACTTGTAAAAGCTTAGCACAAGAACCGATTTTTAAATTAATTTTTTTAAAAATACAACATACAAAAAGAGTTAATTTGGCTATTTTCAAATTTTTGAGAAATAACCGGTTTAGTCATAAAAAATTAAAATTAAATCTTTAATATTGTTTTCAATTTACATTTTTGTTTATAAAAGCTTAGCACAAGAACCGATTTTTATATTAATTTTTTTAAAAATACTACATACTAAAAGAGTTAATTTGGCTATTTTCAAATTTTTGAGCAATAACCGGTTTAAGTATAAAAAATTAAAATTAAATTTTTAATATTGTTTTCAATTTACATTTTTGGTTATAAAAGCTTAGCACAATAACCGATTTTTATATTAATTTTTTTAAAAATACTACATACCGTATTCCCTCACAGTTTAGAACATTTTCTTATAAGGTGAATTAGACCATTTTTGAAAATTTGAGTTAAAGCCTCTAAGGACATGTTCTTATAAGACGAGATAAAATCACACTATACTAAATGACAAAAATGCTTTAATTATACATAGCTTTATTGTATAAACTGATAAATTAGTCCAAAATAAAGTCTTTGACTTTGTGATAATCAATGTCTTCGTCGTCATCTTTATCAGTTAATTTCAATTTTATTTTATTTGAATTAAAATTTTCTAATTTTTTAAGACATCTGATTTATATTCTAAATAAAAACAATTTTTTCAATAATTTACAAAAATTATTATTAAACAACAATTCAATATTTAAATTGTTATTTTTAAAATTTATTTATAATTTAAGCGTTTTAAAAATTTTTGTTTCCCAATAGTTTAATATCAATCAATTTTTCGATATAACCTTCAAACAATACATGAGTTGTAATTTAGAAAAATTTTAAATACAAAATACGTTACCCTAATCACATGATTTCTTATTATTTCTTTTAAAATGTTTTCAATTTTGTAATGTTCTAATATTTGAACATTAAAATGTATCACTAATATGAAAAATATTAACTTTAAACTTATAGTTAAAAGGTAGTTTTTATTTTCATTTTTAAAAACGTGTTCTTTTACCCCGAGATATAAGAACATGAAGCCCAAACTCACCTTATAAGAACATGTTCTAAACTGTGAGGATTTACGGTACTAAAAGAGTTAATTTGGCTATTTTCAAATTTTTGAGCAATAACCGGTTTAAGTATAAAAAATTAAAATTAAATTTTTAATATTGTTTTCAATTTACATTTTTGCTTATAAAAACTTAGCACAAGAACCGATTTGTAAATTAATTGTTTTAAAAATACTACATACTAAAAGAGTTAATTTGGCTATTTTCAAATTTTTAAGCAATAACCGGTTTAGTCATAAAAAATTTAATAATTTTTTTAATATTCTAAACTATAAATTTCTATTAAAAATTTTCAAATAATTTGTTCTTAAATATTTAAATTTAATTGATCGGTTAGATATAATTGATTGATAAAAATTTAATTTATATAAAATTATTTAATTAAAAAGAGTTAATTAAAATAAAATAATTAAATTAATTAATTAAGTGTAAATTAAATCATTTGAATATTAATTAAAAGGGTTAATAAATAGATATAAAATAAAAAGGGTTAATTATTCGTTTCGTTTATATCCTTGACTACTTAATATAAGAATTAATTAAAAAATAATTATTTAAAACATTATAAAAATATTTCGACTATAAAAATTAAAGTAATTATTAATTTTTTTATAATTTATTTTATTTACATTGGATTCTAAATATATTTAATTAAAAACGGTTAACTTAACAAACAGGTTATAAGTTCAAATTGCGCCTAAACTAATAATTCTTTTCAGAAGTTTAATAAAATTTATATGAACAAGACAAATACTAACTGCAAATCAATTACCAATAATTGTTAGTGTATGACTGGTTTAGCCACAAACTAGGTATACGGAACGTATTTTACATTTCACAACACTATCCTCGTTACCATACCTTACGGTGAATAGACGATTCCTGACTGGGTTGAAACCAGACATTCAAAAGGAAGGGGATCAACCAAAAATCCCCCCTAATTTTGAAAATAAATTTATTTCCCCCTAGCATTTGGTCCGCGAAAACGTACCCTCCTGAGGGAGAAAAAACAAATTATTCGGCAGTACGTAATAAAATTAACATTTGTAATTTAAATAAAATATTACCAACATCTTAAAACAATATTAAACATTTAAAAAATATAAATTAATATAAAGAATTATTACAAAAATATAAAAATTATCTAATTGTTATCTTACTACAGGTATTAATTTTGTTTTATAAAATTTAAAAACTTAACATTATATGAAAAATTTTCATCCAAGCTGTGATAAAGAGGTGTGTTCTAAAAGTTTTAATTTAAATAAATATAATCATAATTTAACCATAATGTTGCAAGGATTTACCCATAAATGTAACAGATATATTTAAGAAATTATAAACGAAACAAAAATCTAAAATTCCATAATTAATTAAATATTTGAGATGAAACATACTCTAATGTTCAACGGTTTGAATATTGTCAAAAAGATTCACATTGTGCAATTATAAGATTATTTTTGTTACAAGAACAATTTTAGTTACACAAATAATAACAAATTAGAATAACAATATTTTTTTAATAAAAGTTTACTTTATTACTTTAATTTTGACATATAAAATTTATTTTATGCAAGCACTTTTAACTTTATTAATTTTATATTTAAATATAAATTAACAAATTTTAATAATGTTAAAGTTAATTAAAATAAAATTTAAACATTTGTTTTGAATACAAATTTAAAACTTTTGTAAAATTTTTAAATAAAACTAATTTTGAAAAATATAAATTATTTCAGCTTTCAATAAGCAATAATAGATTTATTAAATTATGAAAATTGTAATCATTTAAAATTCTATAAAATATATCAATTACTTTTTTATTGAATAAAAAATATTTAAATAAATAAATTATAATTTGAAATGACTCACTTTATTTTATTAGTGTAAACTTTAATTTGTTATTGTCTTTTCTTATATTAATTTATAAATTAATGCTTAATTTATATCTGAACTCAACAAAAATATTGCAAAATATTATTATTTTACAATAAATATTTTGCTTGTACAGGTATGTTTATAGATTTTAAATTTTAATTAAACAGTGATATTTAATGTGAAGTAAACTTAAATTATTGAACTAAATTTACTATAAGTTATATAAATGCAATAAAATAACGTCTATTTAAACTTAAAGTGTAATAAATTTTTGTTTTTTATTAAAAATCTTAACATCAATATGATTTTAAATTAATTCAAAATTCCATGCTTATAAAGATTATATGCACAAGTTTAATAAATGGTTATAATTAAAAATAAAGTTTTTATTTTAATATTAGTCAAAAATTTAAACTAATTAATACAATTATACAATAGAAAATATTTAATATATTTAGGGCTATTATCTCTATTTTGAGAGCTATAAATCTATATTATACTTAAAGCCTATCATAAATTATAAATTCAATTTCTATCTGAAATGAATAATGAAAATATTATATAATTATGTTATATCAATAAATAAATATGTGAAACTATTTTAATTAAAATAGTTTTAACTAACTGTTATTAACATCTGCAATCTAAATTATATATTAATGTAATATTAGCCATTTTGAAAAATTCAATTATTATTAATATATTATATCTAAAATGAAAAATAATTTAATTATTGCTATACTATTATTTTTGTTTTGTAAAAATCTTAAAACACAACATTGTCAAACAGGTTTTGAACCACGCTGTTGTTTTAAAAATACCGGTATTTGTGATTCACAATTTGATCCAAATCGATGTCAACATAATTTGCAATGTTGCAGTGGCATACGAAAATCTAAACCTAAATCTAAAGTTTATAAAAATGCAAAACAATTAAATTGCCAAGATACATATAAAGCTTTACATTTAGAAAATTGTCAAAAATCTGAGCAATGTGGAAATGGATTATTTTGTCACAAAAACAAATGTCAATTTAATGGTGCTATGAATTTAGAATAATTGTATTTTTATATTTGTCATTTAAATTTTATAATTTTATTTAAATATATATAAACTATAACTTTAAAAGTTATATAAAAATTGTTTTGTTTTATTTTTATGTTAAATTTATAAATTATATTATTAAAAAAATTTAAGACTAATAATTTTATATTTATAAATAAGTTTGTATTTTATTAAAATTATAAAAATAAAAATATCTGCAAATAAATTAACAAAATATATTTTGAATAATTTAACTTAATCACAATAACTTATGAACAAAACTTTATTTAATTTTTTTATAAATTAATGATTAATCTGCTTTCTAAATTACGTTTCTCTAATAATATTTTTTGTGTGTTTGGATAAATACTTTACATTTACTAACACGCATAATTACATTTAATATAGGATGACACGCAAAGACAACAACAATTGATTATTTTATTAATTGTTTAATATTTATTAAAATTATTTAAATAAAATATTGGATAATTATTAAACATATATCTGTCGTATGCCTATTGAGTATATAGCGGATGGGGTGTGTTTTCAAAAGACACACAACACTGACCCTGTAATCCCAATGCTTTTATGTCAAGTCCCGTTCGGGATATATTGAAGATCATAAAAAATAAAGGTTGGAATTGCACTGTTAGTCAACTTATTAACAGTCATTATATACAGTATATAGTTTGTCGGCACTCATACACATTAAATGGATTTGATTAGATTGAACATATTGAATTGATTCATACATATTCCTAAATAGTGTATCGTGATATCAGCCAATCCAGGGGAGAATCAGGGGAGGGATATTTGCCAAAATGTTGTCCAAAAACCTAGAGAGGATCAGGGAAGAAATTTTTTTAAACCCGATCAAAAAACCTATATGTTTATAATGAAATTTTATAAAATTTTACTGGATTTAAACTAAATTTAGCTTATTGAAGACATTGATGGAATTGTTGGAGTAATTATCAATAAATTAATTTTATAGTAATTAAAATAAATATCTTTTAATTTATATTTAAGAGCTTTATATTTACATATATGTGACATAATTTTCCGCTTAATTATAAAAATATTTAACTTTTATTTTATTAAACTTTCAATTTAATAATTTAGATTTTTTTATTTTATATTAACATATAGTTTTATATTAAAAAGTACTAAATTTATTTACATAGTTTTTAAATATACATTTTCTTGTAACACCACCTATTGTTATTTATTTAAACTATTTTTTCATTTTTACCAATGATACCCATTGGATCTACACACCTGTTTCTAATTGACTTTTTGGGCACTTTTGAAAATGCTATTATAGATACAATGTATGCGAATAAACATTAGTTAATCAGATGATCAAAACAAAAACAACGATTATATTTTTTAACAAAATTTTTTTTAAAAAGCAACTCTGATTATTACTATTATTTCAAAACATTTACAAAAGTATTTTATTTTAAAAATATAATAAATATAAAAATTTTAATATTTAAATATTAATGTGCAGTAGTATATAGTGTGTAGAGCTGTGGGCGGGGCTTGTGATGACGCACTACAGTACGAGCCTATTTTCGAGACGTAC
>JAQFXP010001061.1:0-21964 GCA_034693685.1 Belba bartosi
TTGGTTTTAGTATATAAGGGACAAAAATGGAAAAGGGATAGAAATGGAAGGGACAGAATTGGACCTGGACTGTATATTCAATATAAACAACTATGTATACATTATAGAACAGGGATCGAGAAGGTCGGCCGATCCAGGGGGATCAGGAGAGGGATTTTTCCAAAAATGCTAAAAAACCTATATATTTATAATAAAATTTTGTTTAATTTAACTGGATTTAAACTGGTTTCAGCAACAATTTAAAAAAAAATTTCCCAATTTTAATTTAAAAAACAACAAAAGAAAAAGTCGAGGAGTATCTTTTTACGGACCAAATGCTAGGGGGGGGGGGGGGAATAAATGCCAATTTTCAAAATCAGGGAGATTTTTGCCTGTTCCCACCATTCTCAATCCTGTTATAGAATGAGACTTTTTTTTATGCAACTAAACTATGGATTGAGAAGGTCGGCCAATCCAGGGGATCAGGAGAAGGATTTTTTAAAAACTCTCACAAAATCCATATATTTATGGTGAAATTTTACACAATTTAACTGGATTTAAACAAAATTTAGTTAATTTAACTGAATCTAAACTAAATTTAGCACAAATTTAGGGAAAAAACTGAACAAATTTCTAGTTGGCTCAAAATTTTGACTCAAAAAAGTCATCGGGGGAAATCTTTAAAATTAAGGGGGATTTCTGCCTGATTTCTCTATTCTCAATTCCTCAGCTAAACTCAATAAAATTAATAAATTTCTCTTTAAATTTCATACAATAAGAATTTTTCTAAATCTAAAAAAATTTATAAAAAAAGTCTCATTCTAAATTATAACAAACATACATTATAATTTTTAATATTTTGTAATTATGTTTTAAGCTTCATTTAATTAAAAAATTGTTAGAATTCTTTAATTTTATAGCAATTAATTAGAAATTCGTTACATTTAACCAAATTTTTAGATTAATCAAAAAAGTGTTTAAAAATATTTTCGAACAAATACTGTACTTTTCATCTATGAATGCATTAAATAATTTGTTTATTTGTTTTAAGCAAAAGAATAAATAATTATTAAAATATATACTGTAAACCTATATTGTCTACAATATTTTGGTTGAATGTGTGAACAACTCACGACTTACTTCAGTATTATCTCATTTTGTATCTATTTCTGTTCAGTTGACATGATTTCAAATTATGTAATTAATTCAAAACTTAAATCTTTTGTAAAAAAACTAATTAATGAAACAATTCATTAGTGTTATTATCATATTTTTGTAAAAATATTGTAATAAATAATAATTTTAAAGAATATGTTTGAGTTCCGCTAACTTTAAGATTATTTATTCTACTAAATGTGGCCAAAAATATAAAGAAAAAACAATTGGATTAAAGCTTTTCAAAACTTTTAGTAGAGATTTGAAAATTGAATAAATTGTTGATAAAATCTATTTATCTTTTAAGAAAAATTTTTATTTCCCGCAACTGCACGAATAGAGCTTACAATTCAAGTCACGACATCTTATTTAAATGTTTGAACACTATAGAGAATACCGGTATTTCATGTAATGCTGTTTATAAAGAAGTTCCGAAATATAATCAATATAATTATAATCAATATAATTCCTGAGGTTTGGAATTACAGTTCGGCTAACAATATGCATAAACAACAGCTTTGATAGAGTTTGTTCACTAATAATAAACAACTGAATCAATTTTTCGCATGATTTCTCTTTTTATATCAATTTTTGTTTAATAAGTTTTGACTTTTTTTATTATAACCTTTTCCATAAGAATTGAAATCAATTTTAATATTAACAATATTTCAGATTTCATACAATATTAATAAATTAACAAATATAGCAATAATACAGTAATACGTGTATAATAAAATATGAATATCAAATATTGATAAATATATTAAAATAATTATTCAACATTGTTTGAATCAATAGCAAAATACCAACCTAAAATTGCAATTGCCTTTTTAACAATTAATATTTTTTTAATGTTTATTAAATGATTAAAATGTTAAAATGATGAAATTATTTTAAATAATTAGTAAAATGAAATAAAATGCCATGTTTGTCATTTAATTTAACCAGGATAAACTATTAATTAAGTATTAACGCGTAGAGCCAATAGCATAACGACACAACACATCCATAAGAGTTGTGATGACATAAGTTGCACTCCCATACTATATACAGGCAAACCTAAATGCTAAAAATTACACGTTATCTGATTAAACATGTTATAACTCTTAAAATAATTAAAATTTTTAATATTTAATTCATAAAAATAAACAAATAAAATTAATTAGTTAAAATTAAGCAAAAATAAATATTTAATGTAATTAATAAAACAAAGTTAAATTAAAATAAGTTAAACTGCATTAATATGTGTGTATTGTTTGCAGTTAGAGATATCGACTCTGTTTTCAATTCAGTTGTCATTTAAATTGAACCGAAAAACCAATAAATATTTATAAACTATATATTAAATACAAATCCGATTTAGTTGTGAATTTAAACGGTTTTCTAAATCTAAACATATATTGAGTAAAGAAAATAATTTTTAATTTTGTAATAAATAGTATTTTTAATTAAAAGTCAAAATTAAACCAAAAGGTAAGCAATGATTGCAAACAGTGTTGACCTTCGGTTCGATTACGCAAACGATTAAATCAAATATACTTTCATTTAATTTAGTAATTAATTAGTTTCCGCTTTAATTACTATTAATTATTTGTAATTAAAGTAATTATTTTTAATTTGTTTTCAATAAATACTCGATTTGTTAATCACTGAATGCGAAAATCGATTATTAATATATTTAACGAATGTTTGTATTTCAGGAAAACTGAAACTAAACTAAAGTCCAAAAAATGGTTTTAATTGATATCATAATCAAAGCCCCGAATCAGAAACTGGACGATCAGACCATCAAATGTGATCTCGAGTGGACTGTAAGCGCTTTGAAGACTCACTTGTCGTCTGTCTATCCCTCAAAACCCGTAAGTTTTCGATCAGATTTCAGATCACTTTCCCTCGATTTGACTCAATTATAGTTTTTTTAAATCAATTATCTGATTACAAATCACAAACTTATTAACCGTTTCCATAAAATCAATTTTTGTATTTGCGACGCATTATCACAAAAATTGATTTTTTGTTTAGTATTGCAAAAAGACATTTGAAAAACATTACTATTTATTGATATTAATTGTTAACTCGGTTGAAAAGTAAATATTATTTTTAAAAATAATTTTTTACTCATTTCTATTAAATATATAATTTGTTGTCAAATATTTTGTTTTAATACAATTAATGACTAATAAGACTATCTATTCGAACAAATTGTCAATTCATTGAAATTAATTAATTATTTTTTAGATATATTTTATTAAATGTATAATTGATTGTAAAAACATCTGAAAATTGAGGCTAAATATGTGTTTTGAGTTGAATTAAACTGTCGTTTCCTTAAATAAATATACAGAATATAAAATATATTAACTCTTGCATGTTTCTTTACCATTTAGATGTGCTTGCCTATTTTCAAAATTTTAATTTTTATATAGACTAAAAATTGTTATTTACATAATTGCAAAAATATTTAATTAGCTATTAGTTAGAATTTAGCTATATCTACAGTAGGTGTCAGTCATTTATTGGCCACTTTAATAAATTTTTGAATTTTAATTTGTACAGTATTTTAGACAAAATATTAGCGTTAATATAAAAATTTTAAAATTAAAATTATCTAGTATATAGTTAAATATTTCTAGCTAAACCTTCCATAGAAATCTTGTTTAATTTTGCAGATTTAATTATTCATGCCAATATTAAAATTAAAACTTTTTAAATATTCAAGTTAATTTAAATGATAGGATAGTTATTTTAATGATTGTATATTAATTAATGTTTTAGTTTTTTACTAAATTATTTGAGTTTAAATCGCATAATACATTAATCCATTTGTTTTGTATAAACTTTGGAAATGAGTAAAAGTCACGAATTTATAAAATAAATTCTTAAAAACTATAATTCTTGTCATTTATTCTCAAAACAATTGAGTCAAAGCCGTTATTAAACCAATTGCTTAATAACATAATTATTAATAATAAAAATAAAGTTTTATTTACATATTATGAGAAAATATTTAGTATAAAATTTCAGACACTTATAGCACAAAAATCGATTGAGAAATAGTTGTTTTTCTAATTGTTATCAATTACAGTATTTAATAATTAGCACAAAAATATAGATTTCTATTTGAGATAACAATAGTTATTACGTATTGTCAGACATAAGAAATGATATAATAGTTTAGAAATAATATAACATTTGTTTATCTCCCGAACAGCGTATCGAAGATCAACGCCTTATCTATTCCGGACACTTACTAAAGAACGAACAAAGTCTGAGAGAAGTTTTGCAGCCAATCGACGACAACCTCACGTTTACCATACATATGGTGTGCGCCCAGTCATCACTTGATTCACCAAAACGTTATAATATTAACAATTCTAATACAATGGCCGCCAATACTACTAATAATGCGAATAATTCTAATCTAAGCAACAATTCGAACAATACTTCGACTCAACCAACAAATGACAGCAACAGTCGAAACAATTCAAACACAAACACAACTACAGCTGGTTTTGGTTTTCAGTACCCAATGAGCGGTCAGTTTTCGCCCAACCTTTTGAATATGGGATTCCCGAACCCTTCGGTTGTGATACCTCCGGACCAGATGTGGCAACAAATGGCAGTTTTACAACAGGCGTACAACCAATATATGGCTCAGTATTTGAGTCAAAACCCGTATATAAACCAAAATGTATTCAATAATAACCCAACGATTCCAACAGCTGTCCCACCGATCGCTCCAATGGCAGCACAACAGCCAATCATAAATGCAGAGCCAGAAGCAGCCATTCCTCCCGTGAATGGACCACAAGTAGTACAACCGGCGGCGCCTGTAGTACAACGGCTAAACGCAGGACCGGGAGGTCAGGCTGTGATTGATGACGAGGATGAGCCTCGGAATAGAGACTGGCTCGACATGTTCTACTGGATGAGTCGAGCTGTTGTGCTCTTCTCTATCATATACTTCTACTCTTCGTTCACTCGATTTCTTTTAGTTGTCTTTCTTTCGGTTCTCTTATATTTGTATCAAAAGAATTGGTTTAATAGAAGACAACTAAACAATAATAATTACAACCCTTTGGCGCCCAATGCACCCAATGCTGCCAATGCGGGCAATAATAATAATAACAATAACAACAATAATGAGATTGCAGTGAATCGGGAAGAGCCGAACGGACAGAACGGACAGAACGATGCGGTGGACGCAGACGAGACCGAAGTGATGGAAAGAGCCCGACCTCCTCCTCCTGTGCCGACCAATAACTCAGTGATTACCGAGCGAAGAGTTACCGAAGAGAGATTCACGGGTTTGAGATTGTTTTGGGTAATTGTCTCGTCTCTGTTTACATCATTAATACCCGAAAATCCTGCCGTTCCTCTCAATCTTAACTGAAATTCTAAACATTTCTATTCATTAACTTTTGTTCCTTTTATTTATTTATGAAATGACTAAAACACAAAACAAACAATTGTTATAACTTTAGGTTAATTATTATATTATACTATATTTGAATTCGAATAAAATATTATAATATTTCGATTTATGTTACTGTAAAGTAAAGTAAAGTAAACTAAAGGCTATTCTCGAAGTTTTCATCTAAACTGTGTTTTCAGATGAAAAACTTTTTGTCACTTCAGTCATGGAATTCAATTTTAATTTGAGCCAAAAATTGTGGCAAATTTTTCAATTTATTTAATGGATTTATGTATTTAATGCTAAATAAAGTTTTGTAAATAGCTTTATTAATGTTTGATTTAAATAATAGACTTATTTTTAAAATAAATTTTATGTATTTTATTCGTGAGAATACATGAAAAATAATAATTATTGTTTCACAGATTTGGAAACTTATTGTTTAATAATTGTTATACCGATCCGAATATGAATCCAATGATCGCAACATTGATTGCTTCAAAGCTTTTACTCCATCTAATTCGACAATATAACCAAAAAATTGTAATTTATTTATATATTCATTCCAAATGTATTTAAGAAATAATTGAATAGTTATTAAATAAATTATTATAATTGTTATTCTTTGTAGTAAATAACTTATTAATAGTTGACTTATTTTATAGTAAATTGGTTTCTATTTTGTTTAACGAAAAATATATATTTTTTAATAAGACATTAAGACATTTAAAATAAAACAATAAATAAATAAAAATTAAAACGCTACATGTATCTAATTATTTTTTGATTTTAACAAAGTGTATTGCTTACATTTTTTGTAACCATGCTAGTTTTTTGTGACAAAATTTTATCATGTTACAAAATAATTAGTCAAAATTCTAAAAATTTTTAATATACAATATGCCATCCCACAATTCCATAGTTGCAAAATTTATTTTGAGTTACTAGAATCAAGTTACTTTAAATAAATCAAGCAAAACTATGAAATTTAGATTTGGCAATGTTTGTATATAACTTAGAATTAAAATCAAAGCAACTATTTTACAATTTATTATTTATTCATAGGAAATAATAATCTAGGTGGATAAAAAACAACAAGATGATTTAATCGCTTTGATATTTTTGTAAATTGTATATTTATTCTCAGAAATGGCCACATCTCATAGTTCAAAAGAGTTAATTAACACTTTAACTGCTTAATAAACATACAAAAACAATATATTTGCATAGTCCTAAAGTTGACCTTGTAGGTCTATGCAGATATATTGTTTTTGTATGTTTAACAAATGGTATAAAAGCTAACAAACATTTTGATTTCTTATTTTATGGACATTACTGTTTATTCTTATTGCATTAAATTCAAACCAAGTAAAATACTAAATTCAAATT
The DNA here is from genome assembly GCA_034693685.1 of Belba bartosi. Taxonomy (NCBI): domain Eukaryota; kingdom Metazoa; phylum Arthropoda; class Arachnida; order Sarcoptiformes; family Damaeidae; genus Belba; species Belba bartosi. Next base: position 6,938 of record JAQFXP010001061.1, read on the forward strand.
TAATTAATAATTTCATTAGCATGCAATCTTTCATTTATTTTATTATAGAATCTATAAAAATGACAAAAAGCTCGAAAAGGATTGAAGGGAAGAGGTGGGGAGGGGTGGGGAGAGTAGGTTTGAAACAATTATAATTAAACTTATCAGAAGTTATAAATTAAATAAATCAGTTATTCGATAAATACAGTATTTATAAAAGTGGTCTAGCCACACTACAAATGTAATGTAGATATGTCTAATCGGAAATATTTTGTCTAAATTTCATCGAAATTTCTGATGCAATGCTTTGATCCGATTTCAACATTACTGTCAGAGTTGGCTCATTTACAGACTCTGTAATACAGAGTTTGCAGTGTTGTGTTGACACAGAAGCACATTCTGTATGCAATTTATTTTATATTTATTACAGAGTCATCTGACATTGAAAACAGCAATTAATAGCAAACATTGATTGCCTAATCAATTAGTTAAGAGCTGTGAACACTAGTGTCACTACTTGTGCCGTTTGTGGCACTTATGCTCAACTCGTGTTCCGAAAACATTCCACTTCTGTGTTGTCAGACATTGAAGTATTGTTTGGAAACACATTTAACGCGTATTTCGATTCAATTCAAATCTAATCGCAATTTAAATCAAATTAATTAATAAGTTTTAACGAATTTCTTATATTTAGTGAAAATAATTATTAAATTATCGAAACAATGGCTGAAGAGGACTCGGTATGTGATCTCAGATTTGGATCAAATTTTGGATTAAAGTTGTTTTGGATTTAAATTAATTGTTTTTCGGAACAGATATTCGATCCAAATATGAAAAAGAAGAAGAAAACGAGAAAACCGTTTGACATGAGTTTACTCGAAGGCAATGAAGAGGCGAATGAGGGCCAGAATAGAGACAAAGACAAAGACAATGAGAGCAAAGACAGAGACGATGTGATTGAAGACGAATCGCTCCAAGACTTGAATAGTGACTTCTCTGGTCTGAAGAAGAAGAAGAAAAAGAAGAAAACATTTAATTTTGAAGACTTAGAGAACGCTTTACCGACGGATAAAGAGAACAATTTTGCCGAAAACGGTAAGACTTTGAGTCCATCTGAAGAATACCAATCGATGGCAGACATGGAAGCGGACAATGCGGGCGAAGACGATCTTGACTTTGATTTCACTAAAAAGAAGAAAAAGAAGAAAAAAGTGAATTTCGATGGCATTGCTAGCGAACAAACAGATGAAACCGACGCTCTCGGAGGCCAAGACATGACTGCAATCGACACTGATATGGATGGCCAGCAGTCGAATGTGTCGACTGTTTCCGGAAGTGTTTCAACCAATAAGTGGTTGGAATCGGATCGCGACTACACTTACGACGAGTTATTGGAAATTGTATTTAATATAATCAAAGAGAAGAACCCAGAGATCGACGCCGGAACCAAAAAGAAGTTAGTTATGCGACCGCCACAGGTGTTACGGGTCGGCACTAAAAAGTCTTCGTTCGCCAACTTCTTAGAGATTTGCAAATCGTAAACATTATTTGATTTAATGTTTGCATTGATTGTTAGAACTAATTGAATGTCTTATTTGTTGTCTTGTCTTGTGGTTAGTCTTCATCGACAGCCCAAACACATGCAGGCCTTCCTTCTGACGGAATTGGGAACAAGTGGTTCAGTGGATGCCAACAATCAGCTCATAATTAAGGGTCGATTTCAACAAAAACAAATCGAAAGCGTTTTGCGACGATATATCAGTCAGTATTGAATCGATTAGTTTATAAATAAGTAATTAATTGAATTGTAATGTTTGTAATGGTTGGACAGAGGAGTACGTGGCCTGTCAGACATGCCGATCCCCCGACACAATCCTGCAGAAGGAAACGCGTCTTTTTTTCTTACAGTGCGAAACGTGTGGTTCGCGTCGATCCGTAACTAATATTAAGAGTGGATTCCAAGCGGTGACCGGAAAGAGAGCCGCCATTAGAGCCAAAACCGCCTAAAATGTCGTTTGATTTGTCAGTCAATTAAATAATTGTTTTATTTATACTTCAAAGCGAAACAAATATTCAGTTTTCAATCTATCAATCAATTTGTCATAATTTTGATTTTTACTGACAATTCATTTTGTAATATAAATAAATTAATTTTCAATACAATTAAGAACTTATTGTACAATCAAATGAGAACTTATTGTAAAAAATCTGAAATTGAGATATAAGTCAATTAGAGTTAGTTTTGAAGTTTGACTATACCTATGATTAATGGATAAACACTTTGATTTCACAATAAATTGGAATTTTCTAATTAAACAAAATTATTGTTATTTTACTGTTATTTCTAATTTGAAAAGTTTATTAAATAACAATTTTTTAAAAACTTTTTAATATAATCTTGTTCAATTAAACTTGTAAACTAAACAAGATAAGGTAAGAAACATAAGTTACTATTCTAATATAAATTGCTGCAAAACTAAATGCTCTCGAAATATATATGATTCAGAAAAAGTGCTCAAGTGCAATCAATAATTGGTTTAATTAATCAAAAGTATGTTTAGCTTTTATTTAAATTAAATCTCAAATTTCGAGCACTTTATTAAGTATCGAATTGCCGGTAAATGAATTACTGTATAAAAGAAAATTGAGCCATAAATTACGTCCAAATATTCAATAGTTTTTGTGTTGAGTTTTGGCGCAGTTTTGATAACAAAATCCAAAACAAATTCAAATTCAAATGAAATTGAATTAAAATTGATTACTGTTTATGAGAGCACCGGATGATTGACTCAATTGGCTTTGAATTAATGGTCAATCACTTGCTTCAACTGAAATAATACTAAAAGTTAAGTAAAGTCTTTAAGACTAGAATTGAGTTAAATATGAGTCAAATGAGTCGTTTGAGGCGAAAGAAAATCCATTCAATACTAACCGAAACGAATGGTTTGGATGAGAATAAAAGATTGGATTTTGAGAATATGAAACACGACTTTCGCTGCCATTTGGCCGATAGACAGTCGGATCTGTTGGACCGACAGCGCCGGCAGTTGACTAATGGCATTCGACAGCACTTCCAGTCACTTATTATGGCTATTCCTTCCAATATTCAAGAGCTCACTCTCGAAGATATTACTGCCAAAGGAGGAAGTGTTGGACTAACTCAAGAGCTACTCTTCTTCATTCAAATACCTAAATCACTAATTGGTTCGAATGGATGCGAATTATCGCAATTTATTGCTCTTAAGAAACCGAACCAACCCTTCAAAGACCCAAACCTTCTGAAGACAACTCTAACCAAAAGTGTATCGAATAAGAAGTCGAACCAAAAGAGCGCCGGAACTCGAGTTATGACACGAAGTGTCCAAAAAGCCAAAACCACGAGAAATGTGTTGACGTCTGGAGACGAATCAATCGAACAGATGGCGATCGGAACCAAATCGAAGTGCTCTCCGGAGGTGACGGATGAGACAAATGAAAACATTTTGAAAGTATTGTCGAAACGGGAACTGAAAGCTCCGAGAATTCCGAACCAAAACGAAGAAATGATTACTCTTTGCTTCTCTACCGCCGGAACACCTCTTCTGGTCGAACAGAAAAGTGTCGAAAGAATTCCGAAATAAATTGGTTTTAGTTTTGAAAAATTTTAGGTTTTTTTTGTAAATTATTTAGTTTTTATATAAAACTTTTATATAAAAACGTTTCAAAACTTTTGATAACTATTTAAACTTTTTTAGTATTTCATACAAATATATGATTGAAATGATTCGATTCGTATAATTAATTTGATTTTATAATAAATAAAATAAATATTTTAATTCATTCCTCAATACTGTAAAACTATTATTTAAGTCTTTTTTGATTAATAGTTAATACTATTGATCGATATTAATGTGATTCTATTGGAGAGGGGGAGGGGAGGGAAGGAAAGGGGAGAGGTAACCCTGCTTATTACTGATAACTACTGATATACGCTTCCTAATGACACTTTTCATCTAGTCGATATTTTTTGAAACATATAAATTAAAAACATTAAAAATTTTAAAACTCTACTTGAGCTAACTCATGCGGAATTTTTTATGATAATTTCATAATGTGTCATGCCTTAAAAAATATCGACAAGCATAATTTCTTAATAGTTATTAAGAAAACATATAAAACATTTATTAAAAATTTATTTATTTTTAATTTGTTAAAAATGTTTGCGAATACTGTATTCATTAATGCAATTGATGTTTAGTTAATGCAGTTATTGTCAATTTTATTTAAAAGCCGGAAATATTATAAATTATAATTTATCTCACAATTAAGCATGTGAAAAATAACATGCTACAGTATGTTTATAAACGATTGTTAAATGTTTTGAGGTCACTTGTTCTTGTAGCGGATCCAGACACTCTTCTTCTCCAACTGTGCTCTCTGTGTCGACTAGACTTGAGTTTTTAGACTTTATTTTGCGTTCAATTGGTTTTGGGTTTAGTTTTTATAACCTGTGGGCGAAAGAGATCGCATGAGAAGTAATAATTCAATTGTTTGATAATTAAAATGATTTTTATTTATATTTTAGGTTAACTGGAATTATAATTAATTAATACGTTTGTCGGTTGCAGTGTCTGCTGAGTCAGTGTTGACTACTTGAGTGCATAACTCAATTGAATTAACAAAAGAATTAGTGTTGGACTGAATGTAAGCCCCATTTGGTTAACATATAGGATATGTCACTCGCATTATCTATACAGTCGGACGTTAAGGCCTTACATAAGATTTCAGCTTCGGATCTACTCCTTCTCATCCGTATTCGTAAACTTTTTAAGACTAAACGGATTAAAACCGCTGACACTATCTGCTAGAAATGCAGAGACTTCCCCCAAAGCACCGGAACACCGGAATTATGACAATTGGTTGATAGCTTTTAATGCGAGTTCAGGTTCACACTTATCCATGCATGTTTTCACTACCTTATATGCCTCCCATTCCATGTCTTTTACTGTTTTACAGTTTGTAATCTAAAATTCTGTTTAAATTAAATTCTCGTTAATTAAATGATTACTTTAGTTAAACTGAATTAATTTTTTGCGTTTATTTATCTGACTTTTCAAATCTTATAATTAGTTTAAAACAATTTAACAAAATTTAATATTAATGCAGGAAATGAATACAAAATTTGAATCATTAATGAATGGCTTTTAATAGAAAAACTTGAAAATTTTGTTGATTAAAAAAATTAATTTACATAAAAACTATTAACTAGATTAGTTATATCTAGAGAATATAAAAATTTCTCTTTAGAAGCTCTTTTCATTTATCAATTTTATTATTAAGTTATTTGAATTAATTAATTAATTAATAAAATTGTGTTTAGTTTATAAAATTGCAATTTATTAACTCAAAAATTTTTCATTTTTCTGTTTATTTATTTAAAGATTTTCTATTCTTTTCTATCTTTTTGAATCATTTTTAAAAAATAGAAAAAAATTTAATTCGAAATACCTGTGCATTGAAATCAATATTTGATTGGATTTTGGAAAATACTGTCAAAATTTAATCTTTAAATTGAAAGTTATAATCGATTAATATTTATAATTATTAGAAATTCTTTTAATGAGATTATGGAAATGAATAGTTTATACAGTATTCCTGTATTTCTGTATTCATTTGATATGTAAATTCCAACCAGACAATTCACAATTCAGACAATTTAAAGAGAAAGGAGTAGTTATGGCAAAAGTATTTTTAGTTTTATTCTAACTAATCAACTTGAATGTTCTAACTTTGATACATAAAAATTCCGCCTCTTTTCTCGTGGGATTCAATGATTAGTTTAGCTGTAGTTCAGACATATTCTTTGCAATGATTAATCTTATGGAATATATGAAACATTTACAATCCAGCTGTTGCTAAAACACTACACCAGAACACTATACAACTATACAACAACTATACTACAACTATACGAACAGTTGAGTCAAACACTCATTCAACAAGAGATCTAACCGTCTGAAGAATGACGCAAATTATGCCTATTGTCCCAATTAGCCCATTAATAATTATTATATAGAATTTCACTGTTTTCTAGTTTTACTTTTTATTAATGATTTTTATTCATTATTTTTTAGCATTCTTTTCATGAATATAAATGCACAAATGCAGCAATTTTTGAATTGCGTTCACTTTTTCTGTTTTATTCTTTTGAATAAATTTAATCCAATATAAGAGAAGATATAATATATACAGTCATATCAATCATTCATTTCATATAACCTGTGCTTTAAATTATTTAAATTTATTTTCACAATGAAGTTCAACAACAAAAAAGTTCTAATTTTAGAGATCACATCAATAGGTTATATAAGCAAATAATTTTGTTCCAGACATAAAGAGTTCAATTTAGATTTTAAATTATATTAGTTTTTTATTTATTTTTTGTTTAGAATAAAAAACTGCATTTATATACAAAAAGAAGAAAATACATAAAAAGCGTATTTATTCTTGCATTGAGAGTCGTCTGCATTCTTATAAGTTTTATTTAATACATTTTCAAAAATTTATTCCAAATGTTGAGTCATTTGTATTTTTAGTGAGAAATCGGAATCATGTTTAGAATATTTAGGTTTTTGACGTATTTTTAACTTTAAAATTATTATAAGTTATAACCGATATTTCAAAAAGAATATAAAATGTATTTATGTTTTTGATTATCGAACGCCCGAAGCACTGGTATGTAACAGAGATGAGATTATATGCTGGGCTGTAGTAGAGAGTGGTAGCGATGGCAATGAGGCAATGAGGCAGTGATGGCAATGATTGATCTCTCAATTGTCATTATTTACCTTCATTAGCAATATCTCTATATCTATGTCTACTCTCTCTGCTCTGCTCTTCTTGTATGAGAAGATACACTAAATTTGTTGCAGACGTAGAGCAGAGAGTAGTGGAGAAAAGAGGAGAGAAGAGGAGAGGAGAGATGCGCCACAATTGCGAACCTTTAGCCTAAACCGAATGCGTTGTCTTGAGTGGAAGCACTGAATGCTTTGGTCAGCGTTTTGTTGGATTCGTGATCCGCACTAATCATTAGACCTTTACTTCTTCTGTTTGTTGTCATGAGTTTGTAATACAGACGTGAGTCGAATGATCAGTCGCTCATTTGCCAACAGATCAGTCCATTGTTAGCAAAATTTATTCAATACAGACAACAAGTAAGCGCTGACTGACTGACCAACAATTCTTTTATAATTGAATAATTCGCTATCTTTTCTCAAATTGAAATAATATTAGACTTAGAGATAGACTCAACAAAAAACAAAAACTCGACTCAAAGTTATTGATATCCTAACAAAGTTCAACATTTGCGCCAAACAAACAGTCAATAATTAATTATATCAATAAAATTGAGAATTTATTTCTTCAATTCTTTTTATTTCAATTTCAGATCCCTTCCAACTCCGCAAAAGTACTCTCAACTAAATTGGCTCTAATTTTAGAGCAAATTATTTTGTTTTTGATTATTTTGTTTGTAGTCTAGCAATTAAAAAGACAATTGTATTGTAAATTCTGCCCAACCTTTCTATCAGACCGTAACTAAAACTTAATTTTATTATTATTATTATTAGGAATACTATTTGTGTCTCACTTTTACTAATCATTGAGAGCAAGTCGTCATTAATCGAAAGCCACTCAAAACACCATTCATTATATGAATATAAATATGTAGAGACTGTGTGTCAGTTGCAGTCAATACCGACGGGACTGTTAATGGCAGCTAAGGACAGATGCGCTCTCGTTATCAAACATACAAATCGAAAGGGCGTTCAGAATATGCATTAGCTCTCTATGTGTGGCTTAGGTTGACAACCAAACGGCCCGATTGGGCTGAGATGGACAACTTCGTGCTCAGACCGTTCAGTCGATATTTTATTTTTTGCTTTTATTGTTTTTTAAAAAATAATAAATACACCAAGCTAGTACATAGATTGAATTGGGTTTTTAAACAATTGAAATTCTAAAACAATTTTTGTTAACTAATAGTGTTGAATTAAGCATGATGTCGAAATTAGGAAACTTATTGATTGTCTAATTAACTTATGTTTGTAAGCACTGACATCGGACTAGTTAAGTCGAATTTTGTTTAGTGTGCAAAGTAGGGTCGGAACCAAAAAAAATCCCGAATTGAATTGAATCTCTGGTGCGAATGTGTTTGGCATAAAATAGTCGAATATATTCTTATAATCCGAAATCGATTGAAGTTTGTGTAAATTTTTTCTAAATCCAATACAAACACAACAAATGTTTGCATTGGAATCTCTTTTGTAAAATAGCTAAACACAGAATCACTTCAATACTAAGCCTTTACTGAATTAAATGGTCAAAAAGCAAGTTATAATTTATATAGTGAGCGAATATGTGGTGAATATTAAAATCCATATTAATTATACTTAAAGTGTTTTTGCATTTCTGTATTAAATATTCATAACAGGCTAATGAAGAATAGCACTCTCGTCATCATTTAATATTAATATTGCTTCAAATCCTATGCTTTCTATTCGCTGTACATTTTAGGTGTGGATGAAAAAACCTCAGTCTTGTCACGTCACACATGAATGCACTTATTTTTGTAAGATTTAGTTCAATTCATACTATTCTTTAATCATGAATAAAAAAGATTTAGATTATTTAGTTTGAAAAGAAAATTTTTAATTTCACTATTCTCTCAGATTTTCTTTGCTTTTTGTGCAAAACTTTATAACTTATTAATGTTTATAAATGGTTTGGTTTACAGAACCAAAATATTTTCTACTAGGTAAACCGATTCGAGAAATAGACTTAATATTTATAATTATTTTAATTTTATTTTTAATTAAATAAATTAATTAAATATAAATTTAAATAAACATTTAAATTATTATGATGCTACTATAAATTAAATATATTTAATTAAATGTAAAACAAAATTTGCTATAATATTGTATATATAATTATAAATATTACTTAACCAATACAAATTTAAGTAAAATTCAAGATTAAAAATTTTAATCAATTTTATATTTAAAAAACATTTTTGATTGCCATATAATTTAATGTTTTTAAAATAAATAAATTTTATTTAAACAACAAATTGAATATCAAGATAATTTTTTTTGTAAAATGTAGTAAAAAATTTAAAGTGTTTTACAAAATTTTAAATGTTTTTTGTGTAAACATAAAATAACTTATATATGCGATTAGAATACAACAATAAAAATATTCGAAATAATTTTAAGAAACCTGTTTAAAAAATAAAACATTTTAAACAGTTTATTGCAAAAAATATTGTTTGTAAAAATTAATTTTTTAGCCGATCTAATGTATGCCTTTCAGTTAAATTTGTTCGAACATCAGATTTTTACTCTTCATTTCAATTAAATTATTAATGACTAAAAATACGGAATGACTGCCAATCGCAAAGTCCATTACCGGTTGAATATGCATTTGAGAGTAAAACTAATTGCATAGACTATGCAATGATATTATGATATCTTTTTCATAAATATAAATATAGATTACGAAAGCGCTCGAAAAATAAGTAGAAAATGACTTTCACTTAATACACATTTAGTTTTTAATATTTGCATTAAAATGAATATTTTATTTAATAATGATTTTCATAAATTATTCCGCATTTAAATAGCTTTTTTCGGTGATGAGAAAAAATAATTATTTTTTCTTTTAAATCATCAAAAAATGTTTTGCTCGCAAATGCAGTAAAAATTTTAATTAATTAATTGATTAAATATTATTCATTTAATGTATTTCTTTAAAATGTAATATATATTGATTAAGAGTATGTAATGTACTGTAGTTTTCAAACTTTTTTATATAAAATTAATTAACTATATCTTATGTATAATTATTTAAAATTAATTGTATTTCTTGATTAAACATTAAATGTTTAAAAAGGACTTCGAAAATAACTTGTTATTCTAGAGATTGTAATTTAATTTGAATAAATTAGGTTTGAATTTAATTTAATTAATCCATTTAATTGAAAAATGTAAAGATTTAATGATAACTTGTAAGAGTGACATACAGTCAGCCTATGTTGTATTTGAAGTTTATTACCAAGGCTAATCAAAACATTCTGGTTTTAATTTAGAAATAATATCGTTTATATACGTCAGAAAAATATTATTTCATTTGACTAATTGATTGAATTGGCAAAATTTTATTTAAAGCATAGAATATGCCATTTTTTATCAGTTATTAGATTTTTGCATGCAAATAATTATTTTGGAAATTTCTAATCAAATGTTTATATTGTATTGTTTTGTTTGATTTCAATTTTGGATAGAAATTTGAAAGTTTTAAAATTAAATTGAAGCAAATTATATGAATGATAAAACAAATTTCAAACTTATCAATCAATTTAGAAACCCGTAAAACAGTATACTCTGTGAGTGTATGACTGATAACAAAGTGGAGCAACAATTTTGGAAATGCAAACACAGACCTCATAGAGACTGTACTCTGTAGTGCAGAGACTGTATAGAGAGTGTAGTGCAGAGTGAGTATCAGTACTGATCTCTATCTTCTTTGTGCTCTGTTTTCAAAAATTCGTAATAATATTCGTTTTATATTTGGAACACATTTTGCATTTAGTTTGGATACTGTAGAGCGAAATGTTGTAGAAATTTATATTGCGATCAATACGCCAGCAATCAATGAAATGAAAGGGCTGTGCGAGGGCTGTGAGGGCTAAGAGCAACAGCTGTACGCTTTGGCAAACTTTGTGCCAAATATATAAAGTTAAGGCAAGACTGACTGAGTGCGCGATTCGCACCAGAATTGCCATTTCCAACACAAAAACCACTTTCGATTCGATTCGATTCCAATCCAATGCAATGGCATTTGTGTTGAAAAATACAAATTTTATCGATATATAAATCTTTGAAAAATCGAATCTAAGTTATTGTTTTCAAATTTAAATCACAAACAAAAAGCCTGTTTTTCTATTGAATTGAAATATTAACATGTTAGTTGTAGCGCACAAATGCACAAATGCTCTAACCTAACAGTATTACAGTATTATTGCTATAGTATCGTAACACTGAGTCAATGCTAAGTCAATACTAACTGTAAGTTACTCTTACAGTACATCTGCTTATCGGCTAATGAATCACAAAATCAATTCTTGAATTAAATTTTATTATTTAATTATATAATTTGATAAATTGTTATGTTTTTTGTTTTGTTTCTTTGATTAGTGAAGAAACTCGTGATTTGAATGAATGAAAGTCTAAATGAAATAACATAATAAAGTTTGAGAATTTCATTAATTTGTGTTACAATTAAGGACTGAATGAGACATTTATTTAAGTTTCGATGTGTTTTCGACAAATATAAGACCGAATTCAGAGCAAAAACTGTTGAAATAGCAGTAATTAATAGAAACGCTATTCTATTCTAGTATTTGGTTTTGGGTTCTCTAGAATTTCTATTACTATTACAGTTAGTCTTCTGATATTCCCAATTAAATAAAACTTTAAACGTACTCCAAATTACTGTCTCAACACAATAACAATATAAAGCAAAAGATTTATTTCAAATAAAACAATTTGAAAGCAATTTTCAAACCAAAAAACATAATAAATTATTTTATTTATAAAATATAAATTTTAAATTACATATCCATTACAATATAGCTATTATTTGCTCAAATTGATTGGTCTGTGATCACAAAACCAATAAATAAAGTTAATGTTAAATTAATATTGTTAATGTATTTCAGTGTAATGTGAAAGTAGGTGACCAAGGTGGGTGGTTAAATGTTATAAGAAATTATTGTAAACTTTAAAACATAAAACAAAAGTTAAATATTAGAAAAATTTGATTTACTGTAAATGTCAAGATTATTTCTCTAAAATTAACTTTTTTCATTTTATATTTAAATGTTTTTAGTAATCATTAACAAATTTTAGTAAGAGTAGTTTTTAACACAAATAACTAGCTTAATTTGAGAAACCCTTTTTTAATTGAGAATCTATTTTTAATGTTTAAATTTAATTAATAAATAAATCAAAATATTAACTTAGTAAATTTTTAAAATGTTTTCTTGCACTTTTAATATTAGTATGGCTTTAATTACATAAAATAATGCCTGGCTACCACTGCTACTACCATTACCATTACCACTACCTCTGCTAATGGAATTAATTAAGATAAATATTGAGTATTAATTTTGGAAAAGGTTCAAACGTCAAAATCTATAAATAAATGCGTTTTTCTATTAATGAGTTAAAGCTAATCAATTAAACCTTGACATTTTGAAAATTTTATTTTGAAACTTATTTTTGATTGAAAGGAAAAATCAAAATATATTCCGGAAAAACTGATTTGTTATCATTGGAATAGCGCAGACATTATTTGTTGACTCATTTTTATTTATTATTCATTTTAATGCATTAACATTATTATCGTTCTATCCTTTAATGTTCACTATATTCTCTGCAGTAAATAATTAATATAATCAACAAAAATCTCTTAAATTATTTAATCAAAAATATAGCCGTTATTGGAAAAACTGTTTAATTATGCAAAATCTATAAAAATACAATTGAGTTAATTATTTGATTTGATTTGTTTCGACAAAAATACATAAAAGAGAGAACACTTCAATCACTACATAGAATGGTATAATATTCTGTTTTGTTTTGTTTTTTATGTATAAAATTCAATAAATTTTAATAATAGTCTCATAAAAAGTTATTTTTTAAGAGCCAAAGAAAATTGTATTCCTGTTGCATGTATTCTAAGATCATTATGTATTCCACTGCAAAAAACACTAATCCGACGAAAATAAATGCAAATTATAGTGAAAGAGAAAACTCAAATGAATAGAGAACTCAAAAAAAGAAATAGAAGCAAAAAGTCTGCTGTAAAGGAAAAAAGTTTATATATATTATAAATTACACGCGAGAGTCACTATTTATTCGATCAGCAAAAAAGCCCTAATCTAGCCAAAAGAAAAAGCTTAGTTTTTCAATGTTTTTTAGCATAAAGTTGGACAAAACATGCAAAGTATACATCAAGATTCAGACAATACTACAGTAACTCTAATAAATAAAGTACACAATACTAGAAAACTACAAAAAAAACCAATTCATACGCTTAGAAGTTATAATAATTTATATATCATTAGTATAGAGGGAATCGAGTTTTCTCCTCGACTGCAGTAACAGGTGGAATATGTGCAAAGATAGATAGCACAAACTCTCTTGCTTTTTATTTTATTTATACAAATTCTAAACGCATTAAGTTTTAGGTAAAAATAATAACTCTTAAGACTTGACTACAGGTGTATTAATGGATTTATGCTATATATTACTGTATGTCTAATATTTTTTAGTAAGTTTATTCAACACAAGAATTATTTTCTCTCTCTATTCCGTTTATAGCATTAATTTTCTAAACTTATTGCATGTCATTAAACTGTTTTTATATTTGCGATCATTTGCTCTCTTTTTTCATTAAATTTATTGATTAATAATACTTTTTTGACTTAAAAGTAGTGTTTTTAAAGTTTATTCATTTTTCACTCTTTTATTCTATTTATTTTCTCAATATTTTAATATATTTTCTTAATAGTCATCACATTTTTGTTAAATAAAAAAAATTAAGAAATAATTTAAATATTGACTAAATTTTAATAATCTTATTGAAAATTTAATATTAACATTAAGGCTTAAGCGATAAAATATCTGAAATAAATATAAAAAACAATCGATTTATGTTTTATAAGTGTTCGATAAAATAATATACTCGAAAATAAAGAGAATTATAGTCTTTTAAAACTTCTTAAGTCATGAATCAAAGGCAGAATTTATTTTCTAAATTTTATATTTTAGAGACAAGTATTTAAAACAGGTTTTCAAATGAATCGAAAGTAACGGTTTGTCATAAATTGGTTAAATTGAGTGAAAATAGTGAAAATGGTTTCAATAAAAGACTATAACAATAGAAACGGCAGATCTGATAGATATGAAAGACACCATTAAAGCTATTTTATTCCAATCGCGAATTTTTCATATCATTAAATTGAAAGTTTGCCAAAATTTAATTGCTCTGAAATATGAAGTTTCATTAGACTAGAAGTGGTCACAAAACTAATAACCTTTTTAAGCACAGGTGGAGTACAGTTATAATTACTATCAAAGCGATGGTAACCCCAAAACGCAATCATCTCTCGAATTGGTTAGGTTTGCATCAATAAATTTTGATACCAATAGAACCAACAGTGTAGGCTTAGGCCTATCTTTGGTTGCACTGTTGGCTGCACTGTTGGCTTCACTGTTGGCTATGCCCTCAGCTCAGCTCTACTGTACAGTACCGTACGTGCAATTAAATCTTTGTACGTTTTAGTCGCTTCATAAACAATTTATGACATAATAGGGCGTATGCTCTGCATCTGCAGGTGTTTTGTGACGCTCGCACTCACCACACATCAGACATATCTAACTCTCTCTCTCTCCCCCTCTCTCTCACTCCTGCTCTCTCTCTCTCTCTCTCTCTCTCTCCTGCTCTCTCTCTCTCTCTCTCTTCTCTTTTTATCTTTTTTGCTCACTCCCTCCCCTCTGCTCTCTGTTAGATCCGAATTGATGTGATGTGCAGTGAATACCTTTTTCGACACAAGAGTCTCTACCCTTAAAATTCTGAGTCATTAATTCGATTTTAGGGATTTTTATTGATCTCATTCACCTATTTTAACATAAAATCTACTCTTTTCTAATTGAGACATAGCTTATAGGCTTATCATTGATTGTCAAATCGTTCATATCTAGTGTTAGCTCACAAATCATTTAATGACTTTTATCCAAACGTTTAGATATTTTGTTGTTGACTATAATTATCAATACGAAAGAGTGGAGAATGAGTTTTAAATGTTTTTTCGCATATTATAAAAAAAGCATATTATTTTGACTTTTTTACTAATAAGTCTTTGGTTAATATAAGGTATAGAAAATGGAAGAGGGGAGAGAAAGCAGGAGAGAGAGGGAGGGAGGGAGGGAGGGAGGGAGGAAG
>JAQFXP010001062.1:0-21963 GCA_034693685.1 Belba bartosi
GAATTATCTACAAAATTTTAGGGGTTCCGCCTTGGAGGGTACCATGACTACAAAAATAATACTTTATCACATCCTTATTTATAAATAACCAAAAAATAAACCAATTAAATTAATTTTAACATTTAATTTTAAAGTCTTTAATTATTAAATTTATTCATACTTAACAGAGTCAGAGAAGAAGTTTTATTAATAAGTAAAATTTTAAAAAATAAAAATTTTAAAACCTCGTAAGATTTAAAAGAGACTTAAACAAAAGTTTGTATTTTATTTTAATTTAGCTAAATTTATAGAGTATTTATGTTCAATTTATTTTAATAATAAACACTATCAACAGTGGTAGGCATTTCAATTTCTGGGTTTTAAATAATTGTGCCGTACTCAGTGACAAGAATAAGTCTCATACTATATGGAGTAAAAGTTCATTCGTATAACTCATGTTGGACACTCAAGCTAATTTCTTTTACTCTGCTTTAATTTGTTATGATTTATATGACTAGCACAAAATTTAATTGACCTGTGCAATATTAAGCAAAATTTAACGTTTTAAAATTAGTACGAAAGCCTTCCAATGATAATAAAGATTAAAGTTAACTATAAATGTAGTAAACTTTGAAAATTTACAAATTCTTTCTTAAGTTTTGGTTTAAAAACTTATACTCGTTTTGTTTTTCCAATTAAAGTTCTCCACATTTTTGTTTAACTCTGATCTTTATTATTATACTAATTAAATGTGGGACTAGACGAGTAAAGTGATTTCCACATAACTGCATCTATTGGGAATAATTTTAAAATAAATTTATATCGATATATCGTTATATTAGCGCAAAAGTTAAAATTTAAATATTTATATCAAGTAATAAGACACATTACTTATGTAGATAAAGATTTTTTTTTCGATAATAAGTTTAGTAGCGGTTTCCTAAGAATATTTTAACTCAAAATACATTCACAGATCAATTCTATCTTAAGTTTTATATTTTTAACTTATTATTTTTTTGAGTAATTTTATAGTAATCACATTATTGTTAGTCAACTTTTACTTGTTTAATTTTGAAAATAAATAATTTGATTAAATAAGTTGATTGATAAAAATCTGATTGCTATAAAATTACTCAAATAAATAATAAGTTAAAAATATAAAACTTAAGATAGAATTGATTTGTGAATGTATTTTGAGTTAAGATATTCTTAGGAAACCGCTACTAAACTTATTATCGAAAAAAAAATCTTCATGATTATGTATCATTAATAGACAGTATTAAAAATATGTATAATTTAATTGAGCGCTAATATAACGATATATCAATGTAAGTTTACTTCAAAATTACTCCTCAAAGGGGCAGTTATGCGGACTTCATTTTACTCGTCCAGTCCCACAAATGCAAAATTAATATGTTCAAAGTTGTTAATTAGCGAGTTTGTTTTACATTTAAAAATTTACTTTTCTTTACTGGCCTTTTACACAATCAAAAAAATAATCAGAAACATGTAATCTTTGTTTTTTTAATGTTTAGTAAATTAGCTTGAACAACATGACTTAGAGGGAGACAAAAATGTTATCTGTTTTATTTTCATGTTAAACAAAAATTATTTAAATAAAAAATATCAATAAAATATGTTAAGAATAAATTAGTTTTTTTAGTTAAAAATAATGTGTATAAATAGTTCAAATCACAAAAAACATATTTATTTAACTTTATCTAATTAATAACTTTTTCAACTTTAGAATTTTACTGACATATTAATAAACATGTGAATATTTTTGTTTTCTACGTATATATAACTTGTTATAAATTCTATAAAATATTATTTATATATAAAACTCAAAACTTATTTTATAAATTTTAAAAAAATAACATTCTCAAATCTGAAAATACTCTATAAAAAATAAAAGTCTTTTCTAAAAATATAACATTTAGATTTTTGGTTCTAATTAATTTAAATCATAATTTCTTTAATATTTAAGTTAAAATAAGAAGTTTTAGTTATGTTTTTAATAATCATACAATTAACTTTTAATGTCATCTTGCAAAATATTTTAATGACAGTTTTGTAAACTTGACAGTTTCAAACTAGTTGGTTTAGATATTATAGTTAGTATTTAAAAAATAAAATTTAAAAATATTTAATTTGCTATAGATTCAAATAATTTTTAAATTTTAAAAAATCAGGTATTAATAAAAATAATAAAAAATACAATATAAAAAATTAATTATTAAAAAGTATAACCAAAAAAATATTTATGTAATAAAAATAGAACAGTTTGATTTGAAATAAAGCGAGTGTCAAGGGATAGTTTATAGATACCTTGAAAAGCATTTCAACATTCTAGTAGACCGCTGAGAATTGTCATTCAGTGCTAGTTTTGCTCATTTAAAGCTAAACGTAATTCAAAGCGTAATTTAAGCTTAAGTTAACTCAATTCAAAAATTTCGATATAATGTTCAATAAATTTATTGACCAATAACTGAAAAGAAATGTCTCGCTTAGACCTGCAATAAAAGTTACAGTTTTGTCATTTGCAGCTATTAATTATGAAATTATAACTTAAGACCAGACAAGACAAGACAACTGCCGATATAATTCTGAAAACTTTAAGCAATAAACGATTTGAAAAAGCATTTAACAATTTTTATCGTTAGTTTAAAATTTTTTCAATAAATCTTTAGATTTAAAATTTTGTACAAATTTATTTTTTGCTAAGCTTAACAAAAAATGTTAAAATTAACTTAGAATCTAGGTGCCATGTTTTATTTATAAATTATTGGCAGAAATGTTTGAATTTTACATTAAAAACAAAGATCCCGAAAGGCCTGCAGCAATTTAACAAAAATTTTGCAAGTTGAAACTATTTATAAATGTTTTGCAAATTAAACTGTAACTTTAATCAGACAAAAAAATTGTAAATGCTGTCAATTTTTGTTTTATTTTAATTAATAAAACCTTTATGTCACGTTTCAGTAAATAATCAATGTTCCCTGTTAAATACCAAACATTCTATACCAAATGTGTACTTATAATCAATAAAATTTTTTGCATTTATAAGTGAAGAGACAAACCCAAAGTTTATTATTTAAATTTATTGTCTATTTGATTAAATTTAAAATAAATATAATATTTATTTATTAAAATTTATTGTAGTAATAAACTATTTTTTATTTAAAAACAAAGCTACTGAGTCAGGAAAGAGGGGTATAGTAGAGAGTAAAATATTAAACATTTTTCACACCATTTTTAATTTTAACTTAATTAAGCTAGATTTAACATTAATTTAGTTAAAAATTTGTAATTTGTACTGAATTAAATGTTCCGAGGCTGAAAACATAGAAAAGTACATGTTTTTTTAATTTTGGCTATATCTGATAAAATTGTAATAATTATATTTGTTTAAATAATTTGTTTACTTAATTATATTTTTAAATGTGACTTTAGGCCAGTTTTATTTAGTAAATAATATCTATATATAAAGTAGTTTCAACATGCAAAATTTCAATATACATTAAAATATTAGATTTAGTTTTTTAACAGATAATTTCTTTGTATGTATAATAAAAACTATAATAGGATGACACTTTTGCATTCATTAGATTAATATAAATGCAATTATTTAGCAACACGAAATTTTATAAATATTTTTATTTTCTAATTGTTTAATATCTGTTTAAAACTTAACAAAAATAACTGATTATTCTGTATATTTAAGTTAAAGTGCTTAAATTCTATTAAATGGATTAATTTATTTGATAGGATTTACATAATTTCTTAACATATAATATGTATTACTTTTGGGATTTCAAAACATGGAATTAAATAATTTTAAGCATTTGTCTGAAAAGTTGGATTAATGCCAATTTTTAAATATATTACTTAAAAATATTTAAAATATATGAAACAACAAAAAAATCCAAATCGCCAAATTATTTTGGCCAAAATGCATTTTGCTATATTATTCCATTTGGTTAAATAAATTTTAACAGAGCAATTTATAAACAAATATATAATTAAATTTAATTAAAAATAAATAATTAAAATTTTCTATTAAAATATTTAAAAAATAATCAATTTTAATGACCATGTGTTTAAAATTTTATTTTATTTATTACCTTAATAACTGAACTTAACTTAACCTAACTTAACCTAACCTAACCTAACCTAACCTAACCTAATAATTAGACTAAATAAATAGTTTTATTTATTTAATTTTTAACATATTAATATTATAAGAAATATAAGTTTTAATTGAAAATTTTATCACAAGTTTTCTAACAATTTCTTTGCTTGTAATCTTATCAAAAGAATTTGATTTCAGAGTATTTTGAAATAACTTAGAAATACTTTTGGCGAAATGCATTATTTTTTGGCGAAAAGTATTTTGATCATTTGCAGTACAAATTTTTACCAAATGCATATTGGCGAAATGGATTTTGGCCATTTGGGGTACAGAGAAAATGAGATATTTTAGTGTGGATGAACTTTAGCTAAAGAATAAACACATTTAAGAAATAAATATTATTAAAACTTAAAGAATACAAAGAAATTAATTTTATTTTATACAGCATATAATTATTTAAAAAAATAAATTGTGCCAATCATGCTCAATATGTTTAATGTTTGAATTTGTTTGTCTAGAGTAGTGCAGCAAATATTCTGTATAAATGGTGTGTAGAGTGAGTGACGGCTCCGCTTATGATCTCAAAAGCCAACATTCAAATTGATTTTTATCGAATATATTCTTAATAATATTCTCAGTAGTTTGTAATGGAATTAGATTTTAATAAACTTCTGGACTCTGTGGGCAGTTTCGGTGTCTACCAAATATGCCTGTGTGTGCTAATGGTAATGCCGTCGGCATTCTTCTGTGCTCTCATATATTTTGCACAATTTTTTATAATTTTAGTTCCGCCCCATCGGTGCTCAATAGAGTATCTAAACTCTGATAACAAAAGCGGTGAAGACTTTAAATCCTATATTCCATTCGAAGTGCAAAACGATCGGCCGGTTTATAGCAACTGCTATATGTATGACCAGTCAAACGTGAATCACATTTCCCATTCATTGCAAAACATGTCTTCACACAAATGTTCGAATGGATGGCATTACGAATATTCTTCTCTTTACCCAACAATGGCCACAGAATATGATTGGGTTTGTGATAATGATCGACAGCCATATAATGTTCAAACGGTCTTCTATATCGGAACCAGCATTGGGTGCCTTTTATTTGGTTACATATCAGACAAGTATTGTTTTAAATAATTGAATTGAAATCAATACAACAATTAATTTTTATAAATTCAATATTAATTCATATTTTTTCTTAAACTTATTAAAAGACAATTAATTAATTTATAATGAATAATATACTGGGTAAAAATATTTATATTACATCTTTTTTGTGTCGTTTTCTAACTCATTATATTTGTCAAAATATGCAAGATAGCTTATTAAAAGTTTAAATCAAAATTTTTACAATTTTTTAATTTTACCAAACTTACTTTAAATCAAAAATATATTCGTTGTATTGACAAGTCAAAATCTATTTTATTTATTTATTTAAAGATTTTCTAAAATTATTTTGAATTCTTATCAGGTATGGAAGAAAGCCATCAATAATATGCAGTTCTGTATTGGCGTGCATTGCAGGCATCGGAACTGCATTTGCTTTCGACTTCTGGTCGTTCTCTGTTCTTAGGTTTTTAGTCGGAATGAGTATAATTCCGCTCTCAGAAGATCCTTATGTTTTAAGTATGTTTGCGTCAGTTGACGTCATTAGCAAAATAGAGGTCAAATAAAATCAATAATTAATTAATTAAAACTAAACACAATTAGGTCTGGAATATATTGGGACAGAGAAGCGGACGCTTTCCATCATCGCCTGGACTTTTGGCTATATTAGTGCTTCGATAGTCTGTCCTTGGATTGCATATTGGCTTAAGAGTTGGCGACTTCTTTGTGTTGTCACCTCTTGTCCTCTTATTCTGTTTATGGTCGGCATTAAGTAAGAATATAGACACAATTATTTGTGCAAGCTTAAATATTTTATTTTTAATTTTAAGATTCATCCCGGAGTCTGCGAGTTGGCTCATAACTCAGGGAAATACAGACAAAGCCATAGAATTGCTGCGAAGAGTGGCAAAAATGAACAATAAAAGAGAATTTAACCAATTATATGAACTAAACAAAAGCCAATACTTATTGAATGACTCGACTCACTCGACTGTCATACAAGCGAATAGTTTAAGCGCTTTAAACATATTCAGACTAAAGCGCTTAAGAAGTCGAACATTAATTTTGTCGATTTGTTGGTTCTTTCTGTTCACGTGCTATCACACCAACACTCAGAACAGTTCGAATCTGGGCTCAGATATCTATAACTCATTTACATTGGGAGCACTGGTGGAAATCCCGGCCACTCTTTTCGTATTCCTGGCCTTAGATAGGTTTGGCCGAAGATGGCCAATGGCTTTGTCTATGTTGGTGGCCGGCGCTACCGGTCTTTCAACTCTACTAATTGGGTCACATCAGTGGTCAAGTCATTACTATTTGGCTGCGGCTCTGATAATGAGAGTGAGTTTAGCGACGGAATACAATATAATCATTCAATACTCCACTGAAGTATATCCGACTATATTGAGGGGTCGGTCGCTGGCATTCCTCAGATTTATGGGAACTTTAGGTTTATATTTGAGTCCTTCTATTGTCTATCTCGTGAGTGACGCAAATATTGATTTTCAAATTGATTTAAATTTTAAAATAAATAATAATTTGTAGGCATTGAAGCAATATTCGCTTCCATTCGCCATAACTGGTTTAATGGCACTAATCGTTGCAATTAATTCACTTTTTCTTCCGGAGACTATGAAACAAGATTTGCCGCATTCTCTCGAAGACGGAGAGAATTTCGGAATAAATCAAAACTTTTTTGACATTCCGTGCGTTCGAGGAAAGCAATAAAAAGCATTAATTAAAATAATAATAAATTGTTATTTGAATTTATATGTCTTTAGTCGTCATCTTTATCTTTTTTCGGCTTTTTCTCAAAATACATCAAATCCTAAAAAATAAAATAAATTATTAATAAAATTATGAATAAAAAAATAATCGCTCACAATCATCAAGCAGGTGCTCAATAGAATCGCCTTTTGATTCAAATCAATGTTTTTCGGAAAATTAATGCGAAAATTGTCGATATAAGTGAGAGCCTCTTTGGCCAAACCACTCCATTTCTTGGCAATAGAACCACATTCCTCTCCGGTTTCATAATTAGATATCGCAAATGTAAAGTCAGAGCAACAACATCTACAACCCTCGCAGTTGGGGCCGTCAACGCAATATATCGGTTCTGAGTTACCCGCGCTATAGATCTTAAGTTGTTTATGGAAGCAATTCCAAGACTCTTCGATACTTCCAATTTTGTTGTCCAAAGGAGCGTAAACTTGAAGTTTCTGTCAATTTATTTAAAATTAATTAAATTGTTTTTAAGTAAAATAAATAAATAGAACAAAGACTCACTTCGTATCTGCAGAAACAACAACATCGACCACAACATTGGTTCTTCATCTTTAAGTGCATCACTTCCTGATCGCTGTCATTAAGAACCTTCATCTCAAAGCGTCGACTTCTTCGACAGCAATTAATATCACAACAGCTCTCTTCCTCTACAATACAGAACTCGGAATAAATTTTGTCCAATAAGTAAATGACAATAACTGGGAATACCTTGAATGGCAGTCAAAATGGTCTTTCCATCAGTACCTTTAATCTTGTAATTCTTTAATTTGTCACAACAAAAACATTTGTCACAAGCTGATCCAATCACATCATACTCTTGCTTAACAATAAGCGATTCATGATTTGTAAGAATATCCAGATTAGTGCTATTTATACCCGATTTTGATTTACCGAATAAACTAAATTCAGTTTCGGTAACTGTTTCGGCTCTTATTGGCTGTTCTGTTATCACCGGTTCCTCTGAAGAGCTCATTATAAGAATTATTTACTTAAACCTCAAACAAGAAAAATTCAAAAAAGAATTCATTTACTACTATATCGCACACCCTTTCACTGCAGTCAACCGATCGATATCTCATAAAAATAATCATTTTTGGGCTCAGTTTTAGACATAAAGACAAACCATTTGTTTCTATAACAACATTCGAATCAAATTGAAAATAATTCAAAACAAAAGTTAATCAAAACTAAAAGCAAATTAAGTAATATTTTTAAAAATTTATTCAATAATTGGTTCAATAAAAACATTGAATTAAAGACTTAATTCAAAGAAGAACTGATTCAGAATCGACGGATTCGTATAAAACCCTCGAATGATGTCTAATGTGTTCGCCAATGAATGTCGAGACAAAGAAGAACGAGTGTTCGTACCCGTCCTGCACTCGATATACGATCGGCACTTTGGCGCCGGCACAGGCCTCCACCAAATTCTTAACCATTAGATCCGATTCCAGGTAGGGATCGGCTGAGCCCTGGGTTTCAATTAAGTTATAGTTAATTATATTTACAATAAATGAATTAAACTGAAAAACTGAGCCAAACCTGATCTATAAGGAGATGAAGTGGCGGTCCATTATATTTCTGCACCAAAACAGTTGAATCCCATTCCTGCCAATCCTTTGAATCATTGCCCAAATACCCGGACAGACATTTTTGGCCCCATTTTCCTTTAGAAGGGTTAGAAATGGGGGCGAAAGCGGTTACAGACCTATAAAGGCCGGGATTCTTGAGCGCACATATGATGGCTCCGTGACCGCCCATACTGTGCCCAAAGATCGATTGACAGCCGATAATGACTGAAAAGTTTTGTTCAATAATTTTCGGCAATTCTTTCGTAACATAAGAATACATTCGATAATTGGTTTTCCACTTGTCTTCAGTCGAGTCGACGTAAAATCCAGCGCCGGTTCCAAAGTCCCAATCCGTGTCTTCGCCTTCGATGTTGAGTCCGCGCGGACTAGTGTCGGGACCAACAACTATAAGCCCTTCTTCGGAGGCATACCTTTGAAAGCCTGACTTTATTATAAAGTTCTGTTCAGTACAGGTGAGGCCAGACAGCCAGTAAAGGACCGGCACTTTCACGCCGTCCGCCGCTTTCGGTGGTATATAAACAGAGAAATTCATTCGACACTTGAGTTCTTCGCTCTCATGGCTATAGACCTCTTGTTTTCCACCAAAACATTTGTTACTCGAAACCAGTGATAATGAAGAACTCATTTTCTTGTATTTCACTCTTATTGACCACAATTTAGGCAATTATTTCAAAAATATCTAAATTTTAATTTAATCGGTTCTCTCTTCAAGTTATTTGACAACAATTATCTGTAATTTATGTAATAATTAATACAATTTTTATCGCTTTTTAATGTTTATCTGAAAATTGACACAAATTTAAATAATAATAAACAGATTTTTAAAAAAAATCAAAAGTTTATCGAAAAACGAAAAAATATTAGTTTTTGTTATTATGTATTAAATGGATAAATGTCTACAAAATTCTTCATTAATTTGTACCAATAATTGTCGAAAACGTCAAAAAATATTCTGATTTAAACTTTTATTAGACTTATTAAACCATTAAATTGAAGGTTAATTAAAATCAAATCAAATAATATATTAATAATTAAAGTATTCAATAATAGATAAGCTATACTTAATACTAATAAACTTAACCAATTATTTTCTACTCTTAATCTATTCTTACAAGTCTAAATAATAATGTACACTTAAATTGCCAAATTGTAGCATGGTAATATTAATTTTTGTCATTAAGTTTTTAGAATTCAAATGAATTACTGAATCCTTTTCTAACAATTAAAACATTAGTTTAAAGGAAGTGATAATACAAAGAGTACAGAACTAGCAATAGATGAGTCGGAAATCAATTGGACTTCACAACCAAACGCCGACTCGTTTTAGATTCTTAACTATCTATGATATGATATCCTATTATAGTCCTATAGTTTTATTGTTTTATAGTTTTAATTATCAAACAATTCATTTAAAACTAACCAAAAATAAGTGTTAGTTATGCGATATAATCGGTTCGAACCTCGAATGCATGCTTTTATTTGCTTTGAACAAACAGTCTTGGTGGCTTTCTACATACCTCAACATAAATCAACATAATTCAATATTAATACAGTGTTAAAATTTATTAATAATAAAGCATTAATGCGCAAATCCAACATGGAGATCTAATGGCCACTCCATCTATTTGTTTGAATTTTGCGTCGTCTGCATCCAAATAGATTTGAAATGTTTATTCAGTTTAAAAAACCAAACTGAACCTCAAGCTAACACTTTTGTTGCACCATGTTGCACTTTTAAAACACAAATTCTTAATAAAATATAAGACACAGCGACATAATTTCAACATGTTACTTCAACATAGTGGTTGCTAACTATGTTAATGAATAAACATAATAAACGAATAAAATTGGTTTACGGAAATACAGGTGTGTGTGCTCTCAATACTGTTACGCCATTCTCGGCACCTTATGTCACGGTGCTCTGCACGTCACATTTTCTGAATGGGTTGAAACCCCCGGTTGTGAAAAGAGAGCTCTGCTTAAGGCGAGATTTTTAAAAACCTGAGATAGTTAAACTTTTCCGCCTGCTTTGGCGTGGCTCCACTAACGTCTAGATTACAATTACGGGACAAGCTTTGGAAAATGAATAGATGATTGGTAGCACAACATTTAGCGCAAAAGCCACTTGACTCATTTTGAATTCGACTTTTTATTATAGGTTTGCATTTTAGGATTTTGGCATTTACTTTGTGGTAAATTTTATAAACCAATTTTTCTATAATTGTTGCAATATAACTTATCGCTTATTTTCTTGATGGCAACCACTACACACAAATCCCGGCAAATTTTATTCACGAGTCCTTGCTCAATTACTGGTCTAAATTAATGAATAAACTAGTAATACACGAGAAATATTTTTTAGCTCTCGATTTGTATTTTTCGAATTTTGCACTTGTTAATATTATTAGTATTCATAACAAACAGTATGTTTTGAATGCAACGACATTTGGTCAAAACAATAAAGTTTTTAATTTGAATATATATTATAATAATACCAGGGATTGAGAAGGTCGGCCGATCCAGGGCGGGGATCAGGGGAGGAATTTTTCCAAAAATGCTCAAAAAACCTATATATTTGTGATGAAATTTTACTTAATTTAACCGGCAAAAATTAACCCAAAAAGTTAAAATAAATTTATTGTTTCAAAATTAGGCCTGAGATAGGCCAGAAAACATTTTCTGCTATATATAATTTTTTTTTTCTATAAAATTGTAACAAAATTTAAAATATAAGTAAATTCATACAAATATTTTTATTTAATTATTTTAACAATTAGTATTACAAATTTAAAATTTTATTTTTAATTTTAATTTTATTGATGTGCTTAAAACAATTTATTCTTTATATTTCATGCTTTTCAACAAAAAAAATTAATTAAAAAATAGAATTACATTAAATATTTTAAAAATATTTGATAAAATAAATAACAATTTTATATTTGTACAGAATATTCAATAACATTTAAATAAACCAAAATTTTACTTGGTTTTACTATTAAAACAATGTGAATTGTTTATAAAAAAAATATTTATATAAAAATATATATAATTTTTAAAAACTTGTTTCTAATATAAATTTAATTAAAATCTAACTTGAATTAATATTAAAAGTGATTATAAAATATTTAGTTTAAAATTGTAATAAACTTGATAGCAATTATTGTAATATCAATATAGTAATATTGTTTGATGGCTTTCTACAATCACACCGACCCGTATCACAAAAGCGGGTTCAGAGTGTGAGAGTGTTGACTAACGTAAGTACAACATAAGTTACCTTATTTTGTTAGTAGAATAAAATTGCTATACGTTTAGCACTGATATCGGCTCTAGAGTCTGACGTGAGAGCTAACTGAAATAGTGCTAAACGTATAGATAGTGTATTCAACTAATAAAATAAAGTTAGTTTAGATATACACTATGTATGTGACGTCGACTCGAGACGAGAGAGCATTCCTGCCATTCATTGACATTTGATTGGATTGTGGTTTGGATT
This sequence comes from Belba bartosi, assembly GCA_034693685.1. Classification (NCBI taxonomy): domain Eukaryota; kingdom Metazoa; phylum Arthropoda; class Arachnida; order Sarcoptiformes; family Damaeidae; genus Belba; species Belba bartosi. The sequence continues at coordinate 12,100 of JAQFXP010001062.1, forward strand.
TCAATTTGAAAACTATTTCGATTCAAATTGTCTTTCCATTCAATTCAATTCAAATCAATTTTAGAAGTTTGAGCCAAACTATTGAAGTGAGTAATCGGTTATTAGCGCCGAAGTATTGTTATGTTTGATCTGATTTAATACAATCATAATTAAAGTTGAACTCAATTTAGTGTCTGATTTGTCTCAATTCAATGCTCTTCCCGTCTCTGCTCTCAACCCCTCAATACATATCAATAATAATGTTTAGAAACAATTGTAACGCAAATCAAAACCAATTCGTTTACTAAATCTCTATTAATTGATAAACAATTGGTTTTTAATTCTTATTTAATATTTTAATAGATTTCACTTCAATAGACAATCAAATGAATATTTTTTGTTATTTTTACTAATTATTAATCAGTTTTAAAGTTGTTTCGAAATTTGCAATAATTTTTAGTAATTTTATAAACTTTTAGAAATGACTGCCAATTATGACGAATCGAATCGATTCCTCGGAATGTTGGCCGAAGTGGCCGTTAAGACATTGAATGCCGAAGAACACCAACACTGGAACCGCATGAATGATCAAAAACGTCTAAAGGTTTGAGAATTTTGTTTTATTAGAAAAAATTAATTTTTATATCTAAACCCGAATCAGAATGTCTTAAATTTGGATCAATTGCGTAAACTTTCGGACAAAGTATTGGTCGAATCGTTTAGTGAATTGAGTTTCGATGAAATGCGAAGAATATATCGATTGAAATGTGTTTTAATGCCAGAAAAATGTTGTCTCGCCTTTGAAAGCGATGCGGGAGAGGACAGGACTCGCACTCAGATGAGAGATCATCTCTGGGATCACATTCGAGCTCTTGAACCAGACTCTGAACATCCGGTCGAGACTCTGAGCGCCAGAAGACTTGATCGAAGACATGAGTCGAACAGAAACAGTCGAAAGTCTGAACCGAATACTAATTATTCGACAATAGATTTGCCGACAATTATAGTAAAAGACAATATAAACCAAATGAGTTATAATAAAAGTTCAAACATTGACTATCAGTTGAATAATAATTTGTTTGATTTGAGTTTTGATGTCAAGTCAATTGGCGGTCAACGACTGGACAGCAATAGTGAAGACCATTGCTATACATCACTGAATGGACCGAAACTCAAATCAAATCCAATTAAGAAAAGTGCGGAAAATGTGTTAAATATTTTAAATAAATGTTTGAACTCGACTAAAGTGATTCCTCCGTTCCCCTTCATCGCTACGCCTCCCTTTCCCTTCATATACGAACCCGTTTTGCCAAATATATCTCAAGTCATTGAAATCGGTTCCACTCTTCAGACAAATAGATCTAAAGTTAAGAAAAGTGGCGAAGAATTGGATGAAACGGTTAGTGAGAGTATTATAGACGACGTGAACGGAAACACAAATTCAGTACAACTAAAACGACTGGCCCTTCAGTACATTAACGATATTAGAGTCAAAAGCAGAGGTCAGAGCGATAAGAGTTCGTTCAGATGTAAGATATGTATCGATAAGAGCTTCACTTCACCGACGACTCTGATATATCACTACCGAAGTCACGCCGGGGTTAAGCCCTATGAGTGCAGTCTATGTAAGGCTACGTTCACTCGCCAGCACAGTCTCAACTACCATATGCTGATACATCTGAATAAATCCCGGTTCGTGTGCGACCAGTGCGGCCGCAACTTCCGACACCCGAGTCATTTCAAGGAACACATGCGCCGACACACCGGAGAGACCCCATACGAGTGCTCCGAATGTTTGATTAAGTAAGTGTTGTTGTTGTTGTTGTTGTTGCCAATTGACGCAAACATTGACTCCAGACTTGACTTTTGATTAGATTCAAGACTCGAAACACTTATAAAAGACATCTTCAGACCAAACACGCGAAGATGTTGACGAGTAAAGGGATCTTCGATTTACCCAATTCTAACCTTCATCTCCGAAAGCCTTGTCCTCCGCGCAGGAAATACGGGTTAGGTTTTCTGCACCAGAACATAGAGGCCGTCGCTCGCTATGAGAGGGCACAGGAGGAGGTCAACCAAACCATTCGAAATAATTGTCATTTGATTAACGCAATTGATTCCAATCTTCTTCTCAATAATTGCAATAAAAATTTCAATTCGAGTAAAAATAATTTCGAAAAACTTCTTCAGGCGGTGGCCATCGCTGAAGATGACGAAAGAGCTCTTCTTCAGTGAACTCAAAATCATTTTTTGAAAATAAGTTTTTTTTAATTAAGAAAAAAATTTAATGTTTTTTGCGCACAATTTGTAATTTTGTCATAATTTAAACTGAATTCTAATTGAAATTAAAAAAATATTGTATATAAAACAGAGATAACGAAAATTTTATTACTCCTATAGAGGGGGGGGGGGGCGTAGGTTTACTTGCTGTAATTTAAAATTTTTGTCTAAACCTCCCTTTCGTTATCTCTGATATAAAGTTATAATTTAATTAAATTGTTTATTAGAATCATTTAATTTAATAGTTTTAACAATAAAGCCTTTTTATTAAAATGTTTAAATATTTATTGAAAAATTTAAATATTGTAACTTGATACCTTGTACACATTCTTGTACACATAAGTGATGTTATGTTATATAAGTCAATAGAAAGCCGTCGAAGTTTCACTAACAGAGTTGCTAATAACGAATCTGTTCTTAACGAATAGCTATAACATTACACTTCCCATAGAGTCTGCCGGTGCTTGACAAAAGAACTGTTAATATCGAATTCTGCTCTTATAAAATATGCTAATAACGAATATAGACTGTACTACTAAACAATAATAATAAAGCCGGACGAAATATCTGATAAAATACGCTCGCTATACGTTTAGCACTGATAGAGGCTTTAATAGAATACAGCTGATAGAATAGTGCTAAACGTATAGCGAGCATATTCTATCAAAATTTTCGTCCGGCTTTAATACTAAAAACAAATACAGTATGTTCATTTTTAAAAAAATGTGTGTTGTAAGTGTTTTATATACAACAAAAATACCATAGAGTTAGGGTTTTTAATTTACGGTAAATTATAAAAAAGCGTAAATTTACTGGTAATTTTACATAAAGTTATGTAAAATTACTTTTTGCCTAAAATTATAAATTTTATTAATTTTGTCTTGCAATGCTTTATATATTGACAGATAATAGAAATTACAATAAATATTAAACTGTTTATTAAATAATTACCTACAATATCATTATCGCCTGTGTTGCTCACAGATGCCTGCTAGATGCCTTTCGCACGTGATATAGCCAACATAATATATGGTAGTTTAGCGTTAGAAACAAATTATTCAAATAAGTTGTGACAATTTAACATGAGAGCAGATTAGTAAAAACAGTCTCAAGATTGTTTAATTAATTTATTAAATCGATTAAACTCAAATTGATTCATATTTCAAAGTTTAAGTATTACAAGATTAAGTGTATAATAATCAAGTTAAAGTTTTTAAACTTTAATTTTATTTAAGTTAAGATAGTGCCGGGGGTTTAACTGAGAGGATAAAGTTATTTTGCACTGAAAACCAAAACTTCTAATAGAATATATTAAAATTTGGTTTAGATTTTTAGCATGGTATTAAAAAATCGCGAATGATCCAAGTTATTTAAGTAATTGGAGTGATTAAGGATTTAATATAAAGTAATATTATTTTTAACGTAAACAACACACTATATAGTAAAACCTTTCTAAAATCACACTGTTTAATTTCACAAACTGCTTAATTTTACATATAATTACAACCCCATTTTGGGACCTATGCTAAAGTATATAGTTAATTTCACAATTATTTATTTTCACTTTCACACACATTTGGTCAACCCATTCATTGATTTGTTTCTCTATTTTCAAATTTTTTTACAATTATTGGTCATTATTTTGAGTTTAATTTTGTGTAAGTTAACAAAAATTATTGAAATCAAGAAAAGACACACTTTATTAATAATTGCTAAAATAGTGAATTGCAAGAATATGAATAAATGTCTTTAATATCCTCATTTAATATACTTAATGCAAATTAACTCTGTGTTAACTTTTCTGATCAAATTAATTGTGTGCAAAAATTAAATTTAAATATTAATATTAGTTAAATATTATATATGTTAATTCGAAGTTTAAATTCCCATTTTAGATTATTTTTATAAAAAATAATAGTATTTTAAATTATTTTTAATAAAACTATAATTTAAAATATCTTTCTATTTTCACACCCTTAATTTTACATTAATAATTTTTTGGTCCCATAACTGTGAAATTATAAAGGTATTACTGTATATGTGAATACACATAAGCAAGATATATTTTAAATACGAAAATTACGCTTTCCTATTTAACATAAATTTTTTAATTTGGGCAACACTGATTATCGCTATTATAATCACTAGAATTATGACTATTAGAATCAGAATATTCTTTAGCTTTGAATTCTTAGGATTAAAATATGATTGATGTATGACTAATTTATTTACTCTTTCACTATTCGATCACTTGAATGAATTTTTGAAAGTTTTGATATTAAAAATTTTTTATACCCGTTTCATAATTTTTATTGATTTCTTAAATGTAAATTTTTATAATTTATAAATAAGTTGGTCAATTTAAGTAAATTTACGGTAAATTACGGGGTAATTTAAGTAAATTTACATTTCTTAAAACGCTACATAGAGTACATTTTATATTTAATGATTAGACTTTGCTGATCAGATTTGACAATGGTACAAAAAGCATTTTTATACTTTAACTCAAATATAATAAATTATTATTAATAATATTAATAATTATACTCCAGAGTCCGGAGTCCGGGAATATAAAGTAAGGGAAAGAGGTTTAGTGAGACTTTATTTTAATGTTTTTATTATTGAATAATTAATAATAGTCTTCTGTTGTTACTAAAAGTAATAGTAATTACTATTATTATTACTATACATCTAGTAAGTTATAATACTATTAATTTTAGTCTTAATTTAGTTAACATTCAAATTGAATTAATTTGAATTAATTTCTTGTTTAGACTTAATATCGAATCGAATAAATGGCAGCACTTCTGAAGAAGAGAGCGCTCGCGGAATATGGACAGACATCGACTCAGGTATGATGCGATCGATTGATTGATTTGATTATAATTGTCTTAATCTTAATGCGAATATCAAATAATAGGAAGAATTGAGTCAAACAAAGCATAAAAGGGTTCGTTTGGGAAGAAAACAAAAGAAAGAAGTCTTGAGTTCCGATGATTCGGTCAATCGATTGCAAAGCGGTGTCGAAGAGATCAACCAATTGTTGAAATCGGGTTCAGATGCGGTCAATGTCTCGGAATTATTCAATTTGTTTCAAAGAGGAAGTCGCGAATCAATGGACACAAACACTTGTCAACAGATCTATAAGAAATTGATGAACAAAATGAACAAAAGTCGGGATCCGATTGTGAAGATGTCGTACATTTCGGCCATCAAACAGTTGGTTATTAACTTTGATTCAGTTGTCGATCAATTTGGTATCAATTCAATGATTGAAGACTTGTTTGGATTACTGAAGAGCGAGTCTTCGCATATAGTTATCGCAGAAATACTCAATACTTTGCATAAATTGGACAAAAAATTTGAAACCAGTTCTGAACACAAACTAAATATCATGAAAAGCGCCAAACATTTACTGCAGACCAGTTCCAGTCATCTGGTGAAGAATGAATGTCTTGAGCTATTAGTAGACTTCGCGCCCATCACTCAGAATCCGAATGAGAGCCAAACCCAAACCGATTTGAGTCACATTCAGGTCGAGTGCATTGCAATCATTAAACTATTGCGTGATTTCAGTCACTATCACGACTCGAGAGTCCGTTCGACTGCTTTGTCTTCGATTGTGAGTTAGCATTGCTTTCGATTTATTTATTTTTAATTAATTATTCAATTATTTCAATCAATAGCTAAGACTCCACGAAAGAGGTCTTAAATTAGATATAAGTCTTTACAGCGAGTTCTGCGAATCACTCAATGATGACTACGAATGCGCCCGAATTACAGCAATTAAACTGCTTTTGGTTGTCAGTCAACACTACGGGGACTGGTATGGCCTCATGGCCTCACAACTTAGCTTTTGTCGAATTTAATTAAATTGTAATTTAGTTTAGTTTGTGTTAACGACGGCGCCGAACAAATCCGATTAGCGGACGACGCGTTCGCCAAAGTCTGCTCAATGATGAACGACCCGGACATGAATGTGAGGGCAGAGTCGGCGTTACTGTTGGTAAGGCTTTATATGATTATATGATTATATGATTAAATGATCAAATTTACTCACTATGAGATTGAGTTCATTAATCGACTTTTCTCTAAATTTAGGGCCAATTCACTCACATTAGTCCAAACTTTTTGGAACAAACGTTAGACAAAAAACTTATGTCGAACTTAAGGGTAACTAAATTAAAGTTAAATTAAATATTCAATAGAAGTAATAGTATTTAATACTTGTTGACAGAAAAAGAAGTCATCGCATGAACGCCATCGCGAGACGTTCGAGACGGGCGAGTGGTCTAGTGGTCAGAAATGGGCGGATGACGCGCCACACGAAGAGCTATGTCCGGACACCGTAAACTTGATGAACATCGGCGCCTGCGGTGCCTTTATTCACGGTCTTGAAGACGAGTTTTTCGGTAATTATTTGGTTTTGGTTCCAAAAATAGCATTTTTATAGATTTTTGTTGGACCGGAATAGAGGTGCGAATGGCAACCCTCGAGTCCCTGAGCCAATTGGCACAACTGTTTCCCAATTTCGCGAATCAATCGCTCGATTTTCTGGTCGATATGTTTAACGACGAAATCGAAGACATTAGACTCAAAGCCATTCAGTGCTTAACTCAGATAAGTCTTGAGAGTATAGTTCTTCGCGAAGACCAAATCGATATAATATTAGCCGTTTTGGAGGACTTTTCGATTGATATTCGCGAAGCACTTCACGGAATGCTCTCGAATTGCAAACTGTCTTCGAAGACAGCCCTCAAGACTTGTATTGTTAATCTTTTGGAAAACCTAAAACGGTATCCACAGGACAGGGCCTCCATTTGGCAGTGTTTTAAGAGAATTGGTACAAACCACCCCTACCTTACTCTCCCACTCGTACCCGATCTGCTTGGAATTCACCCATTCCTCGATTTACCCGAAACCTCACTCGAAGACAACGGATGTAAGTCTTGTCCCAAACAATATAATTAAGTCTCAAAAATGATTCAATGATTCAATGCTTCAGACGTTGGGATTCTGATTGTTGTGTTCAATGCGGCCAAAGAGTGCACAACAATGATAGACCTCTTCGAAGGACACACTTTACGGCATTACTTCTATTTGAGAGACACTTATCCGGCATTAGTGCCGCGTTTGCCGATGTTGTGCACCGATTCTGACCAGACGTGCGACAACTCGGCTCTCTTTAGCGAAGGACAGTCGCGATCGCATGCATTCCTTATCGGTATTTTCGAAAGAGTTCGAAAAGTTATGTCAATCGAAAGCGCCTCAAATCAGATTCAGTCGGCAATACTGGGCCACTCCGTTCGGTTAGAATTATTTGCGTTTTGTTTTGAAATACTTTTGACAATAATTGTTGGAAATGTTGACAATTTTTAGAGATTTGCAACAATTGGGTGAAGTGCAGCCCTCTCTGTCGGCCGCTTCCAAATTCTTGTGTTCATACCTTCAATGCCAGATGTCTTTAAGAAGAGTAAGTTTAGCCGTAATTATCCCTTCATTTCAAATCTTATACCAATGATCAGATACTGTCGAACAACAATTGGATCAATACGTTCCTGTTGTCTGCCCTCCAGTCCAGTTCGTTTCGGGCGTCTATACAACAGGTAATCCAATTAATGCTCTGATTAATAGTCGAAATATAGTTAAGTTAACACAAACTTAATGTTTGTATTGATAATCGATAGCTATTAAGTACAACCTTTTCTTTGGTAAATCGATTCCATGGCTTACATCCGATTCAATTGGTTTGTATACAACAAACTCGACTCAAAGCTATGGCTCTCCAACTGATAGCTATAATCCATGGAAGCAATGCTTCGGCGCTTGCATTGTCTGATGCGTTCATCTCTGAAATCGAATACTTAGAGAAGTTATTGTTTGAAAACAACTTAAGCGCCGACTCTATGACCGCTAAGATTATTAAGGAAATCAATTTATTAGAAGAACCTAAACCTGGAACTGTTGCTCGAGTCCTCAAACCACTCTTTCTATCCACTCCGGTCTCATTCATCACAGATTTGGTACACTTTTTGTTTAAATTGAATTTTTACCGTTTGGCCCCGTATTTAACGGCTGCCGTTATATCTAGAATCTAATGATTTTTAATTTTCAAAAATATACCGCCGCTATACCCGAACATAACGGCCCCAATCATTAGAATTCATATATAAAGGCTTCAAATTTTTATTTCTTAAAAATACATTTTAATAACAAATACTGTACATTAATGGGTATAACTTAATTAAGAGTTAATTCCCTTTTCTACCACCTCTTCTACGACTTCTTGAGATTTCAGATTCAGATTCAGATTTCAGACTCAAAATACATTCACCGATCAATTATATATTAAGTTGTATATTTTTAACTTATTATTTATTTGAGTAATTTTATAGTAATCACATTATTGTTAGTCAACTTTTACTTGTTTAATTTTGAAAACAAATAATTTGATTAAATAAGTTGATTGATAAAAAATTTGATTGCTATAAAATTACTCAAATAAATAATAAGTTAAAAATATAAAACTTAAGATAGAATTGAACTGTGAATGTATTCTGAGTTAAGATATTCTTAGGGAACCGCTACTAAACTTATTATCGAAAAAAAATCTTCTTGCTCATATGTCATATCATATAAAAGAGCTCAAAATATACCGCCTTTATACTCAAACATAACGGCACCCCTTATTAAGATTCAGTTATACCGGGAGTGCCGGTAAATACGGGGCGAAACGGAATTTATTTTACTTGAATTCGATTTATAGGATATAATGTTAAACGAAAAGACATTTTCGGATTTGGTTCGACTGCGCATGACTTGGGCCACAATCAATGAGCCGACCGGCAAATCGGACACTCCTCTCAAGTTTACGGCCGGACTTATTCTGGGACTGCCTTTCGATGCAGTTATTGAAAATGTTTCCGATATTAAGAATATTAGAATTAAAGTTAGTTTTAATTTTAAAACTTTTACTTATTCTATAGACTCTATAGATTCTATAGATTCTATAGATTCTATAGATTCTAATCGATTTAATTCAATATTTAGATCCAATATCCAGACCAACAAATACAAGTAGTTTTACCCAAATTGACTGACTTTCGACTGTTGGAGTCGAGCAAAGGGCCAAATGTAAACAAATACCGATTGTTTACAACTGTCTATCTCTCGCACGGCGTTTGGGCCGAGTCTTGTGCCGTTGAGATCGGACTTATGCTTGACTTCAGAGACACCTCTTCGACCACTTTGATCGCCACTCAGACTTGGATTTCGTCGACCACTAAAGGCACGGGTATTAAGAGCACCAAATCTGAAGACAGTTTGGTTATCGATATCTGTAGACCCGTTAGGGTATACCTCTCACCCAAAGCTCCCAAAAAACTCGTCATTTAATAAACCAATCATTTCTACAATAATTAGACCAATTGTACGAATTGTATGAATTGTATGAATACTATACTATAATATATAATGAATTGTTTATTAAACTGGCTATGGCTTAAAGAAAATATTATTTTTATTCTATTACCGTATTCCCTCACATATTGGTACATGTACATATAAGGTGAAATATACCATTTCACTAAATTTGGTTCAAAGCCT
>JAQFXP010001063.1:0-21962 GCA_034693685.1 Belba bartosi
TTTATTTTAACTAATATTAAATTTATTTTCTTTTAATTATTTTGTAAAAATTATAATAAAATATTATTTATTAATTTAAAAAAATTATTTCAGTTTTAAAACAGCTTTATAATTATTCATTCTAAAGCAATGTTTTTACAATTAGAATATTTATTTTTGCTTATAGCTTTAAGAAATTTTATTGCTCTTGTTAAAACATTTGAAAGAATTAAAAATACCTATTTTGGTTTTAACCTCCTATGTTTGTATTAAGAAGGTTTCTAGTTGTAATGTTAATACATTATAAACTAAAATAAAATTGCAGTTTTGTAATAAATTGGCATGATAAGCAAAATTAAAAGTAATAAAAAAGCATTTATCAAACAGAAGAAATAAAACTAGAATCTTTTGAGTCAAGTAACAAACGTTTTATTTTCTTTATATAGATTTTTATATTTTGATTTTAATAATAAAAATTTCTAATAGATAGTAAGTATATAAATAAGCGGTAAAGTGTCTGCAGTTTAAATTAGTTTTTTTGCATTTAGTTTGGTTTTTTAAAATATGTTTTTGTTATTTTTAATTACACTTACCATGCCAATTTATTTCAAAAACTTTATTTTAGTTCATATCAACACAACCAGCATAGATATTCTTTATTTCTTTTAATTGTTTTAATAATAGTAATAAAATTTCTTAACACCACAAGAAAGATATTCTAATTGTTAGATTTAATTTCTAATACAAATACAAATAAAATTAATAATAAATTCTAAAATTGTATAATTAAACGTTAATTAACATAAATAACATCGAAAATTTTTAAGCATGCACACTTACTGTGCATTTATTTTTGAACTAATATGCACATGCTAAATATAAATAAGGCCTTAAAAATACATTTCTATTATTCATATTATAGAGAATATTTAATATTAGTTTTAGAAAATTAATTTTAAACTAAAAATGAGATTCTATTCATTAAATTCATGCATAGAATTCAAGAATAATTTATCGATTATTTAAAACTTCTTTTCTGAATAGCTTTAGTGGTCTTTAATAACAAAGATTATTATATTAATAAAAATTGTTTAATTATTAAACTGAAAATTTAGAAAAATATTTTCAGAGAAAATATTTAAAAAGATTTTTAACTAAAAGCATATTTTAGATAAATTAATGCTTTTAAACAATTGTTTTCATAACAAAATTTTTGAATAAAACTGTTATCAATGTTATGGTCACAGACTTTGTTGCTAATAATTGTTTGGTGCTGGAGATGATCAAATAAATGTACAAGATAATTTTTAAAATAAATTTATGCTCAAAATAACCAAATAAAATGTACAATATAATAATTTGATTAATATAGTAATAAAATAATAATTTTTGCAAACTTATATGCAAATAAAAGTATAACATTTTTTAAATTATCGAACTACTTTTTAAAAAACAACATTGAAACACAATAAATATTTAATAATCTTTAAATTTAATTTTTAAAATACAATTTAACTAAATTTATTGTTTAAAACATTAATTTGTATTAATTTAAAGAACAAATTTTATAAAATGATTAAAATAGTTACATAATTACATTTAATTTTAATTAAAATAATTGAGTTAATTTTTAATACTGAACATGTTTTTATAAATTTATTCTAAAATTTATCATGGCCATCTCTGATCTAGTGTTTAGTTTTGAAAATTTAAAAAAACTGTAAAGACTTTTAAAAATTATAATTGTTATATAAATTACAATTGTTTAATATAAGAAATATTTTCGCTAAATATTTTGTCCAAATATTGAGGCCAATGACTCGCATACATATGAGACTCTTTGCTTCCCCAGAGACTGATAAGCATTTGATTAAATTTCAAAAATAGTTTATATAATACGAGTGAAAGTTGGCGATAAACTACTGTTTAAATTCATTTCAAGTTTGTATTGATTTAATGATTTTAATTCACTTAATGGGTTAACTAGGGTTTGGGGTGTGTCGGACGTGAGAACGACTTCTCTATTAAGTAAGACATTATTAATATTAACGCTTTTGTTAATATTTTTACAACTATTTCTCTACTTATGCAGTATTTATGGCACAAAATTTGTTTTTTATATTGAATATAAATATAAATAATAAAATTTTCTATATATTAATATAAATACAGTATATATTTGGAGTACATGTTAAACATTACGTGTTAAAAATAGTTTTTATTTGAAAATTTATTTTTGATATTTGTTGTTTTATTCTATGTAGTAGCTAGGCAATTTTTTTTAATTAATATTGTATTCTTTTGTGTTCTTATTTTAAAATAAAATATTTAAACAAAATTCTTTAGATTTGATTTCAATAGTTTTTTTGTCAAATTTTATTAAAAATAATTTAATGAAAATATGTTTGCATTCAATGCAATGCCATTCGTAGAGCTATCTATTGATTCAATGTAATTGAAATTTTTCAATTGCAGCAGATTTTTCAAATTTAATAATAAATAATATATTTATATAATAAAATAAAATATTTAATTTAAAAATTATTAAATCTAATAAAATATTTTAAAATTACTTCAATAAAAATCAAAGTCTAATAAATCTAAGATTATGTTTGATATTCGACTAAATAAGTATATATTGGGTATAATACTCGAGATTACAATAGGAGAAAAAAACTTATCCAAACAATAAATCCAACGACTCTTCACTTATTATTACGACTCAATATATTAAGGCATTATATTTAAGACATATTAAAGTACAGTCTATCATATTTAGTGTTTATTGTATTAATACAGTATTTGATTCTATATTTGATCCAATACTGTATTACCAAACTATTGCTTTAAGTCTAAAATTCGATTTTTATACTTTTTAAAAGTTGATGTCTAAAGAGCTTACGATCAATGATAGCTGAAATATGTGAAATAAGTAGTAATAAAGTGGTTTAGGTTTGAAAGTTCAAACTCAAAGTTATAAAACAGTCAAATAAGGAAATAATAAATAATTTTTTAACAGTAATAGAAAACAGTATTGTTATACAGAGACGTGTAAGATAAGAATTCAATACTTTTATACCTTTTGTTAATCATGCAAAAACAATATATCTGCAATGTCCATTAAGGTCAGTTTTTGATCATTGAAGATATATTGTTTTTTGTATGTTTAGCATGTTAAAATGTTAATTAACAGATGTAACCGCATATCCTAGTTCAAAAAAGTTTATTAACACTTTAACTGTTTAATAAGTATGCAAAAACAACGTATCTGCATAGGCCTAAGACTGACCGAGTAGCCTTTCTTATGAGATGTGTCCATCTCTGTTGTTATAAATTATTAAATAGTAATTACCAGTATAGGGCATTGGTGTCCGCTGGAGGACATTGCAGTTAGATTGTTTTTGTATATTTAGCAAATGGTATAAAAGTTAACAAACAGTTTGATTTCTTATCTTGTGCCCTTCTCTGGTAATTATTTTAAAAATATATTGGCTACATTTACAATTATTACTGGTTTTGTAATCTTTAATTTGCATGCTTATATCTAAACCATTTTATTACTACTTATTTCAACTATAATTGCATTGTAATTTGCGCAGACTAATTAGAATAATACTTAGATATTATGTCAACAGTTATGCTGGTATTAATTATAATGTAATTGAAATTTTAATTAAAAATTATTCTGTTTCTTGTTACATTTTAATTAAATAAAAACATTGAATTTAAGCTATATTTTCCAAATGTAATTCATATGCCGGTAATGTTAAGTTATTATTAAATAATACAGTTATATAAACAATGCTTATTTTTAATTAACTATTTAGCATCCGCATTTTAAGTTATTGGTGCAGTAATTAATTATCTAAAATAATAATTTTTTATTTGCAATTTTTAAAAATTTTGTACAAATTGTTTCATTTTGTATAAATTAAAATAAAATAAGTAATTAATATGTATTATGTAATTAATAATCTTGTTAAATAATATTTAGATTAGATTAATTTAAAAATATTTTTTTTAAAATTATTATACTTTTTAGTACTTTATATCCATTATTAAAAATAACAATAATAATTTGAGCAAATTTTAAAAGCATATTGCTCAATTAATTTATTTTTAATATAAAGTTTAATATTTTATTCATTATTTTAAGCTAATTGAAAGTAAAGTTGGATTAGGTTTAAATCTAAAAATTATACAGTACTATTTATATAATTAAAATAAAGATTATTTCTAGAGTTAAACGTTTTATAACTAAATTTTTGCATGATATGTATTGTCTTAAATTACAATAGACTGTACATTATTTTATCAGTTATAGTGTGTTTAGTCCGACTATAAGTTATCTGCAAAAGATTGAACTCAAATATTTAGACACAAATATGAGATAAGTTATAATGAAATTACGCGATATAATGATGATATAACTCATTGTTTTAATCATCTAATAAAGAATATGCTGTATATAAATGAATGGAAACAAACTTGATATTTATTGGTTAAGTTTCAAACAAAAACTATGCGTGCACAATTGTTTGCGTGCACATATTTGAATTATTATTACATTTAATACAAATTGGTTTGCATTTGATTTCAAAATCTAAAAGTTTTGCTAAAATTAGTTGAATTAAAAATTAGTGAAATGTAATAATTTTTTAAGTAAATAAATTTTGATTTAATTATAATTAGTTTGATAAATAAAAGTTATGATTAAACTAGTTAATTAAAAATGTTTTTAATTGAGTTATAATTTATGTAAATTACAATCTAGGCAACTTTTATCTTACATATGGCATATCAGGCTTGATATTTTTCATTTGATATAAAATTTTATTTTAATTTATTGCTTCATGCTGCTTTGTTTTTAGCCTGGAATAATTTAAACAAAAACTCAATTTTTAATATTAAATTTTTTCGCTGCAAATAAATTCTAGCGTTTGTTAAACATAAATGATGCATGAACACAATTTTTGATTAAAATAAATTCACAATTAGTTTAAAAGTTTTATTTTTAATTAAATAAATTTATCAAATTTTTTAATAATAGTTTTTATTTTATTTTTATCACAATTTATTTTTTTAGTTAAAAGTAATAAAAGTTATTTATATGGAAAATAAAATTTTGTTAAAAATAAAAACTTTGCTGTTAAATTTTTCTGTCTAGATATTTAGCGCCGGGTCATCTGACATAATATAAATGAACTATCATCATTTATATAACCGGCAATAATATTATAGATAAAAAATTTTGTTTCGCTTTCTTAGCGATGATTACGTTACAGATGTCTGAATGCCTTTAACTCAAACTTTATTTCTATAAGTTTTGAGTAAACATAACAACAAAAATGTTATTTTTTTGCCAAAAATTTCGTTTTAATAATAAATAAATATCTTTGTTTACACTATCGGAAAACGTTATTTGAATTTTGATATTTTTTAAAACTAAAAATCCAAATATAAAGTATAAACAAATTAATCTCGAAATTGGTTTAGAAATATCTACAAAACCAATAAAAAAATTTCTCAAATTTAAAAGCTTTTTCAAATTGCCTGAACATTATTTACCGAAATTTGCTTTCATAAATATTAATGTTTTAAAAAACAAAAAGAAATTTTATTTCAATTTTTATTATTATAATATTTTTTAGATTTAATTTAAAAGATTTAGGAAAACATAAAAATGTATTTAAGTCCCGCTTTTATATCTGATTATTTTAAACATATTTAATTTATGATGAAACTTTTCAATTTAAATTCTTGCATAAATATAAACTAACATCAAAATTCCAATAAAACTCGAAAAATAAAATTTTGCTAAAAACACATTTAGTTATATTCTCAAAAAAAAACTAGTCTTAACACAAATACAATCATAAATCTAGAAATACATCAAAATTCTTAACAATTTAAACAAAAAGTAGAGAAAATATTTATTTGTTATATTTATTTCAGAAAATATATATTTTATTTACAATCGTTTGGTAATTATAGTCACAGATAGACAAAGTGAACGAATAAAATGACAAATAGTATAACAATTTTTACAAATAATAGAAAAATATTTTTAAGAAAATAACATTTAATTCATATTCTCAATCATATAATTCACAGAACAGTAAAACAATTCTTTATATACAATATGAAAGAAAACTATAAAAAAAATAAAAAGTAAAATAAAGTTAAAATCTATTTTCTATACTAACTCACTCACTGGCAAATCAATGATAAAAAAGAGTTTTTTAGTTTATTCTTAAGTGTAAGTATGCGCTTGGAGTTAGATTTATATTTTTGTGCTAGCTTCATTTTACAACTCGATTTGATAATAGGTTTTTTAAAGTAGTGGTGAAGAGAGAGAAAAAAATCAATTTTTCAAATAAAGAAAAGTGTCTATACTTTCCTATTTTCCAATCCTCTTGTGTCTGATTTAAAGCTTCATTCCTCCGAAAAAAATTGTATCAAAAGTAGAGTTAAAGAAATGAGTCTTTTATTTGATATTTACAATAGTTGTCATTATTTTCTATTCTTTTATTATTCGGCGCAAAATATATATAATTTTCGATTAAAATTTTGACCAAATCCTGATTACAATGAGATAAATAACGGACACTGTGAATTGTTGAAAATACACTCTTGCCAATTCTATGGAATTCGATATTTTCTTTGAAATTCCTAACAAAAGCCAAATTTTTTGGTCAATTTTTGTTCGAAATTTGTTTTATAATAACACTTATAGTGAAAAATAAATTCTGAAATTTGACCAATGCTTGAATTATGGTAAGTGAGTGAGAGAGAGGGAGAGAGAGAGAGAGAGAGAGAGCAGGAGAGAGAAAGCAGAAGAGAGGGAGAGAGAGGGGAGAGAGAGCAGGAGAGATAGACAAAGCAGGAGAGAGAGACAGAGCAGGAGAGAGAGAGAGCAGGAGAGAGAGCAGAAGAGAGAAAGAGCAGGAGAGAGAGCAGGAGAGAGAGAGCAGAAGAGAGAAAGAGAAGGAGAGAGAGCAGGAGAGAGAGAGCAGAAGAGAGAAAGAGCAGGAGAGAGCAGGAGAGAGAGCAGGAGAGAGAAAGAGCAGGAGAGAGAAGTTTATTGATTAAAATATTTATATTATAAGTTTGTTTTCAAATATTTTTCTCATTAA
The DNA here is from genome assembly GCA_034693685.1 of Belba bartosi. Lineage (NCBI taxonomy): Eukaryota > Metazoa > Arthropoda > Arachnida > Sarcoptiformes > Damaeidae > Belba > Belba bartosi. Next base: position 7,116 of record JAQFXP010001063.1, read on the forward strand.
TCAAAATATTTCAAATATTTATTATCAAAATTTTTGCATTTTTATCATTAACTTGCATTGAGTTTATATTAATTGAGGAAAAGAATTGTAATATCAATACAAAAAATATATTTAATGTTAAAACCAATTTAGCAGTTAATCGAACAATAATTTAATAAGTAATCATGGTATAATTTGCATTCTAACAACTGTTTTTTTTTATTTATGCATTAAATAATTAAACTATATAACTTTTAATTATAAAAGCCGTATAATAAAAAAATTGCTCAGTGTAGAATAAAATAAACAAAGAATTCAATAGAAATAGTGACAGTTGCTTATTACTTTATTCTAAGTACATTTATTCTTCATAAATTTTATGGAGCATATTATTTTATATTTATTTTGATTATATTATACAAATAACCGAAATTATCGTAAAATTCTTAAAATTACAATAAATTTGTTTCAGAAATAATTTTATTAAATTTGTTTTCTTATTCTTAACGCAAAAACAAAATTTTTTTAGAAAGTTTTCACTTCATATCAATAGTTTTATGTTTGACTTATTCTTTCGACTGAATAATCTAAAATTCATTCAAAAAACTCGGAATAAATTTTTATGATTTACTCATCAAAACAAACCAAAAAAATATGATTATAATAAAATCTCAATTCCTATTGAAAATAAACTGCAAATTTCAAGAATATACAGACAAATACTCAATTGAATAAATTAGAGCAAAAAAGTGTATTACAACAAAAATCAATTTTTGTAATAATAATAAAAAATTCTATAATTGAATTTATAAAAAACAAAACAATATTCGAAACAAAAAAATATTACAATCGAAGTGTTCACGCAATCGAGCAATAAAAAAGGAAATAGATCAAATTTGATCGAAAAAGTTTTTGCTAATATATTAATACAATTTTATCCATGGATTTCGATTTGCAAGCTATAGCTAGACTACTGTACTATAAGTCGGGGCCGAATAAGACGAGTGGACAGAGAATAATAAAAGTGAGATAAAAAGCTTTACTAATACAATGGATATGAGCAGCCATTGTCGCCGAACGCTATTATTATTATGATTATCACTACAATTCTGTGACACTTGAGGCCAACCGACAAAAAATCCAAAGCATTGATAGCATTGCTCGAACTGTTTGAGTGCATCTGTTCTTCTTTATGCCTCACTTTCTATAGCACCGACAGCTCTCCTCTAACTTTTGGCTCTATTTCAAAGTTAGCACTAGTTTTGCAAAAAATGTTTTATATTGCAAATTGGCTATTGATTCAAAAAGGAACTGGTTAATAATTTTGAATTAATTTAACTCAATAGTGATAGGAAACTATCTAACAAAAAAGTATTATAATTATAATATTCAACATCCTTAATTATAGTAATTAATCTATTGTTTAAAAAAATAATAATTGATTCTAATTTGTTACAACAAATTCTTAATTAAAATTATTTTCAAAAAAAAAATTTCATTGTTATTTTTTAATATAATAAAGTGCACAATAGATACATAATATTAAATAAATTTCAAAACTGCCTTGAATAATATGATATCTAAAAATAGAATAGCTTTAAATTTATGAGCTTGAATTGATTATCAATAATAAAACAAAAGTCAAATTATGATTGATAACATTTAAAAACATACTAATGTAGAGGCGTGGTTAAATAAGCTAAAAATATATATGAATAAAAAAATTGTTCCTATTAAAATTATCGAATGTCTTTTGATTCGAATTGCGTTTTACCACTAAGTGCAGCAATGCATCAAGCAAGTTTGATAAACTTTACATTTAGACTTGTATACAAAAATGGTATAAACTTAAACTTTCAATAAATTATTTCTCGTTCTCAGAGCACAGGAAAGAGAGAAATACATTCCGGTAGTGAATACAATCGCACTTGAATTGCAAGCTATGCTTAGCATTTCAATTAATTTCAACCAATTCTATAGGATTTCTAACATATTAATCAAATATTGCTCTTTTCACAGCTGTTTGGCTTTTATTCTTTTCTTGATTTGCGTTATCAGTGTTTGTTTCCAAACAACTAAAACAAAATTAATGAAACGATTGTTTATAAATAAATCAAGCATGATAAATATATACAACACAATAAAACAAAAGTTATTAATTTTAGTGAGAAATAGCTAGGTATGGACTCGATTAGTACGATATTTTATCTTATTCTAGTAACAAATTGCCATTTAGCAGTTATACTTGTTAAACTTTTTTTTGCTATGAGCTAGATTATTTAATCCAATATATATTTTTGTTGTAAATATTTTTTGTATTAACCCTGAGTCAATATAGTAAAAATATATTGAATTTATTAATATATAATCAAAACTTATTACGCGAATATTGACATTTTGTTTTGTTTAAAAAGAATTAATTAAATTTAATACTTTATCAATTTAGATTTTTTTTAAAGTTCCAGCTATTTTATGGTTATGTACAGTATATACTTTAGATTTTTTACAGTTTTTTTGAACAAAATATATTTTGTAGTGTTAAATAAAAATTTATATTGCAATTTAGTCACCAAGAACAAATTGCAAAACAGGAATTGACTGTACAGTTTATAAGCTTTTTTTTTGTAAACATTTTCATAAATCTTCATTAAAGTCAATATTATTTTTGGACTAAAGAATAGCTTTTATTCGCAAATAATTTAAGAGTTAAGAAAAGTAAAATTTAAATTTGAAAAAAAAGTTATTACTTTTTATTAAATAAACAATTTTTTCATGACTTTAATATATAATAATTTATTTATTTTAAATTTTGATCCAAAAAATTCAAACAATTTTCTGACAGATTTTCAAACAAGTTAATCATAATAAGTTTAAAATTTAATCTTTTAACTATTTTTTGTTAACTCTGTTTTCAGACTTGTTCTTGTTTGTCTACTTAAGACTATTTCATAAACTATTGAATTATTATTTTTCATTTTCTAAAATAACTTTCTTTTATTAAAAAGTTTAGAAATTTTCAGATTTATCTATATTTTGGCAAATGTTTACATAAAAATAATTTTAAGCTTTAATACAAAACATTAATATTAAATATAACAAAACAAATAGAAGAGTAATTCCAACGCCTTAACAATAAATGGAAAATAATTATAATTAAATATTTGAATAATTTTAATTACCTTAATTCCAAGTGAAATAATATTAGTATTCACTAACAGTAAAAGTTATTAATATTTAAAAGTTAGTATCTGCTAATCTGTATTGCAATTGTAGATATGAGCAAGGTATAAAACTCAATGGTGTGTGTATAGATTTTATTATTTTATATGTATATTATTGCTAATTTTTAAGCATATTTGAAAAAATTTGAAAATTATTTTTTTTATTTAACTGGTAAAATTATTTTATCTAGTTATTAAACTTGCGCATCTCAGCTACAATTGCGGTACAAAAGTTGTAAATTATTCTAATGTTTAAAAATTATATATAGGATTAGAATTAATTATTAGCAATTCATTAGAGAAAACAAGAAAATAACTCAATTTTTTGCCACTTTTGCGGCGCATCCCAAGAGTTTGAGTTTGAAATTAACATCCAAAGCCATTCACTATATTTTAGTTATTTTTAAAACTAATGTCTGTATCACTACTTCTGCATTCAAAGTATGCCTATTGTCGGAGAATTGTTGGAAAAGTTTTTGTTATTCTTTTCACTCTTTTCATGTTTGGCTGTACTTCTCAACCAAATAAAAACTTAAGTATTGCCATCGAAAACGATTTTGCAATTTATTATACAATCAGTCATTCATTCATTGCTCAGTTCATCTGTTCTGGTGTTTGGGTATTAGAGAATAGGAAACTCGTCTCTCATCCACTCAACCGTTAAACTACTTATCAAATCAGATGAATAGTTGCGAAAACAACAAAAATTGCCCCTATTTTCCAACTTTTATTATCTTATCCAATAAATAGTGTGGAATAAAATTAATAAAAACAATTTATCAAAAAATCTAACTATACTTATCATTGCTTAAAAATAAAATATTCAAATTAAGAATGATAAATTTTTGCATCAAACCATCGGGACAGACTATTAATAAAATATAGATTTTTTAATGCAATAAATTATAAATATATTCAATATATTTATGTATATAAAAAATATTAATCTTTAAAAATATGCAAGTTTGCTTAAAATTAATTAAATTTTATTAACAAAAATGTCAAAATAGCAATTTTGCAATTTATGAAAAATTGACTTGGTTTAATTTTAAATTAAAATATAATTAAATCTGTTTAAGATAATTCAGTTTTGATCAAAAAATTAATAACAACTAAATATGCAAAAACAATTGCATGTTTAGATATAATAAAATAAGCAAACATGTTGAAAAAATTTTTAATTAAAAAATAATCATTAACAAATATAATAGAGATAAATACTAATATGAAGCAATTTAGCTTTATTTTAAAATGATTAGTTTTTAAATAAAAAATATTAGCAAACTGCAGCTTTTTTTAATTAAAGTGCATATAATTAGTAAAAAATATTTACATTAAGCAAAAAATAAAAAACTAATTAAATTCAATTAATTTATTAAAAGGTCGATCCGATTCGAAACGGCGTTCCGATCGAAAGCGAAGGCGTATTCTTATGGTAAGATTTAGTAAAAAAATTAAATTCAAAAATAAATATTATTTTTTGGACAATCCCTTAATAACTAAATTTCAATTTCCAAACTAACCATCCACCATTTCAAACCCAAACGCCGAGGCAGTTGGTTCTAGTTGTGGTGATTTTCGCCGTTTGTTGGCTCGTATGTACTCTATATTTATGCTAAATCTGATAATAAAAGTTTTTTATTGTTATTACTATTTTATTCAATTATTAATTGTGCGCTCGTTTTTATCCCTGCTCTAATTTTTGACTATCTCATTTTTTTCTCACACTCCCATTCCGTTCAACCCAACCAATACATTATGACAAAACCAAAAGCCAATTAACTTTTATCACCTGCTGGTCGATTCTGGTGTTATTATTCAAAACTATCATCTATTCATTTCGGTAATTACTTGCTATTAAATTTTATTTTATCGTGCCAAATTATTTCTATATTAAAACTTATAGACGTGCTCAAATTATTTATTGTTGTGCTTCTGGAAAGTAGCTTTAGGGGCGCATAAAATAACATGATAAAAGTTTCTCAAATCTAATTTGCTTAGTTTTTAACTATAATTCAATTTAAACTTAAAGTTTAAGTCAACTGTCAGAGAGATAATTAATTTTTAAATTTTAAGAGCGTTTATATGTTTTATCTAATTTATGAATTCAATGCATAGTTATCTCAAAAACAGTAAATAAAATCGAAGTCAATAAAACATAAATATCTTCGGAGGTCTAAGTTGTTAAAACATCTGACTGGCATTTAAAAGACCCTGGGGGTTTTGGGTCTTAATTAAAGTTTCTTGTTTTTATTTTTCATTTAATTATAGATAAACATGCCAATTTAAATTAAATAATAGCTTTAATTTAATTTTGATAATGTTTGTATTTTTATAGCCTTGGCAGAATATTGAAAAACAAATTTTTTTAATTGTTTCTATGTAAAATTAATTAAAAAATAATAGTTTGTTTTTTAATAATAAAATAAGTCTAATATTAAAATAAATATTTTATAAACTTTTTATTTAATGTCTATTTACCCAAATTAGTAAATTTAATTAAAATAGTTTTAATTTGCTAATATTTAATTATATATAAATAGTTTTAAAAAATTAAATTATTTTGAATACAAACAATAGTGTAATATAATTAATAACATAAATAGATTCTAATTAAATAGACTGCACTGTAGAGTCCAATCAATGGCAATAAACAGACGTATAATGAGTCCGAGTTATAGAAAGTGTTTAATAAATAACTACTTAAGGCAATGAAGCGAGAAATGTCTCCAGGATATAATTTTACAAGTGGCACTTGCTGCATCTATTCGGCTCTAGCCAACAGCCATTCGAGTAATTCATAAACTGTATGACAAATAAAACATAAATGATTAAACTCTTGACTGACTTACAAAAAATGTTTTTTGACTTTTATTTGTTAACATAAGAGGCATTCATTCAGCTTTAAATCAAATTGCAATAAATTTTTTCTTTATTTACAAAATTTTGTCATATTAATTCTTAAGTTAAATCCTTTTCTTTATAATTTAAATTGCTTTTTAACTTTGACATTTACCCAGGGCAAATTATAAATATCTGTTGTACTGTAAATAATCGATATAGCTAAATGGGAGTATCAACCGATATATCAAATAGCACAATATCTCAATATAAAATTTGACAAATACTTATCCTAAGTTTTAAACTGAAGATTGGAGGCAAATTTTTGTAAATTATAATTAAATCTAGTTTAAATTTAGCTAACTTGTCTTAAATTTATATTTTATATAACTCTTGGGGTTTGATGCTATTAATACCAAGAAATTTTTTTAATATTTAAAAATTTTTAATGTTGTTGCAATTAACTAGCTTTAGCCAGACTACAATAGTTAAATCTAAGCAAAACAAATAACAAATTTAATTTTAGTAAAATAAATAAGTTTGTAAACATAATTTTTTTTTATAAAAAGTAATTTAGAAAATAACTATATTTGAAATGTCTATAGCAAACAATATATTAAATTTTTTAAAATAATACATGGCAAAATATTACTTTTTTATAGTAAAAAATAAAAATTTACTATAATATAAATTAATTCATAATAATTTAGTAATTTTATCTTGACCATACAAAATTTGGATTAACTCTTAATGCTAATACATTTTAATATTAAATACAATATTTTATTAGTTATATAATAAAGTTTGTACGTTAACAAATAAATAATTAAACTAAATTTATTACAATTGATAAATTATTACTTATTGCAAATGTAGTAAGTTAGTTTCTGATATATAATATTGATAAAAGTTGTTATAAGTTATTGTTATTACAAGATAAAATTATTTGATCTCTATTGCAGTTATTATATTAAAGTTTAAAATTAATAAAATATTTTATAAAAACTTTTGTCAAAAACTTTTAAAAACTTTTTATAAATAAACAGCTATTATAATTTTTTGCATGTTTATTAATTTTAATCAAAATAAAATAAAAATTTTAAACAATTATAATAAATAATTTATTAATCAAAATAGTAAATTAATCTTGTAATAAGATTTATCAAATAACTAAACTCAGCAATAATAAATAAATTATTACAATCTTGTTCGTTTTTATTAACAACATTACTAATAAATTGCAAATATCTGACTTTATCTGTAATAAACAATATTTTTATCTTAACTAGCTAAAGTATAAGAACTAGAATAAACTATATTTATTTAATAAATGTAACAATTTTTAATAATAAATAAAAATGTATCTACATTAAAAGATTTTCAAAAAATATTTTCCAGAAAAAGATTAATTTGCATTAGAAATGCATTCAGTAAATTAATCCAAGGCTTAAATTTTGTATTTCAAAAAAGTTAATCCAAACATGTCAGTCAAGAATTCATTATAATGATATATTATTAAATATAGATTATAAGAATATATAAAAGTTAATATTCTATTACATACTAAAATATAATATTTTATGTTTAAGTCAAATAAAATATTTGTCTAATTCAATGCAAAAGAAGTATAAACATTAAAAACTAGTTTTGCATTAAAAAGAATTTTGATTACATTTTTCGATTTGTCGTATAAATAATTTTTGGTTTGACTTTACTTCCAAATTGTTTGTCGCTAACCTCGAAATTCTTCATGAACAAATTTAGCAATAAATAATAACCGGTGTTGCCCATACACCTCACATAATCCAATGTGCACATACCCGGGTAGACAAAGTGCTAAACTAAGTGAATAACCCAAATAAGCTATATTTGAGACAATTATGAAAAATTGTTTGAATGCCTGAAATGGTTGTATTGGTCCAAATCTGTCCAATTGATAAATGCCAGCTATGAGTCAGTCAGATGTTGGTCTGTAAGCACTAACACAGATAAAATCATTAAGAATAGTATTGCCAAACAATTAAATTAAGACATAACACGAATTACAACTAATAACTAATTTTATTATTAAAACTCTTTTTTTTTCAAATGCCAATCAAAGTGTCATTGGTTTGCGATGTCGTCTGTTTGGTAAGAATATTCAATTTTATACTAATTATTTAATTACTTTTTATTAAAATATTTTATCTTGGTTAAATGAAAAATGTGCAAACAAAAAGCAATAAATAGACAATGCTTTTAATTTAAAAATTTTAATTATATTAACTTTTAAAATTAAATTATTTATAATTTGCTAAATATTTTTTAAAAATAAATAACATTAGAATAAAGTAAATTAAAATTAGTATCAAATTTTAATATACTAAATTGTTGTTTTAAGAATATTTATTAATAAACTTTAAAAACTTTATATTATCTTATATTTTTGAAAATGTTAGCAAAACTAGCCAGTTAAACTAATTCTAACTTAAATCGAGCTAGCTAAATTTGCACAATTCAAGCGTATAAATGATCAAGCAATTAGAAATGTTTATTGATCGCAATTAAGCAAACAAATGAGCAATAAATAAAACCGTAATTATAGCTACAATCCATTCATCTACTGCTGGCTGAACACGACGTTCCGAAACGGCGCCAAAAAGTTTTTCTCGTATCTAATCACTTGTAATCTGCGATCAGCGGTCAATATATCAGAGGCCAGAAGAACGTCTTCACTGCACGACAACGAAACCAAATTGGATACAGTAGTCACTACAGTCACCACTGCTCTCAACCACAAACGCCATTCCATTACTCTTCAGGAGCTACCGGACACTCTCTGTGCCAACTCGAACCAGACCAACTCCAACTCCAACGCCGACCCCATTCATGTCGAACATGACGTTTAAGCATTTTAATTTTGGTTTCGCTTTTCTTTCCTTGATTATTTTTCACCTTTCCATCCATTGTCTATACTGTACACATATTTTTCAAAACAAACATGCTACCAACTTTTATGTTATGACCAACATATTATTTTTTGCTCTTATTAGTTATTATATTAATATTAGTTTTTTAATTAAATGTTCAATTTACATTTTAACGTAAAACGTTGTTATATCTCTTTAACAAACTTTTTCACTAATTAATCAAAATTGTTTGTTTTTATTATATTATTATTATTATTATTATTATTATTACTATTATTATATAATATATAATATTATTCTATTGAGACTATTTATTTAAATGTAATTTTGTGTAAAATGTTTGTCTTTTTATATATTCATTAAGAATTTTAATGAATTTTTTATTAACAGAAGCTATGCTTCTATAATGTGTTTCTATTATACAGACAGGTTTATATGTATTGATCAAATGCAATGTATTAATATACGATTTTGATCACATACATATGAACCTGTCTGTACAGTTATTTATAGTATTGTATTCTAAATGTGAAATATAATTGCATTAATCAAATAATATATATAAAAAGAGAATTTTGTTGTATTTTTATTTTTAAATTTGAAAACAACTGTAAATTTAATTTAACAAAAAATACATTTCACAAATTACAGTTTAAAATGTTAATATGCTAAGTTAATAACATTTTTTAACATTTTTAAAAACAAATGTTTTATTAGTTTAGATAATTATATTTGTTTTAATAAGAGATTGAAAATTGAGGAACTAGCAAAAAATCCCCCTGATTTTGAAAATTGGTATTAATTCCCCCTGGCATTTGATTTATTAAAAGGTACAAAATTTCCTAATTTGCAAATTTTTTTAGTTTTATGTCTAAATTAGAAAATATTTTTTAAATTAGTACTAAATCCGGTTTAATTTTAGTTAAATAAACTGAAATTGTATATAAAATTAAGTTCTTGTTAAGGCATTCAAGTGTTTTTTTAAAAAAAAGACTTCTTTCCTGATCCACATAAATTTTTGAATAAAATTATCAGAAAATTCCCATGATCCCCCCTGGATCGGCCAACCATTTCAATCTCTGGATTTAATTAATAAGAAAATTGTTATTTTGCATAAAAAGTATTAATATAATTAAGATTTTCATTTTGACAAACAATTACTGCAGAAAATAAAGTCAAAGAAAATTAAAAAACAGAAAACATATTATTTTTTCTATTAGTTTAATTACAAAATGTCTTTTTTGTTGTTATTGTTATTATATTAATATTAAATTTTAGATAAAAGCATAATTTCAACATTTTTTGTTTTATTATTCGTATTTGCATTATATAAAAATATGTTTAAAATAAAATTTAAATTTTTTTCTTTTAGACATTATTTGAAATATTATATTATTATTATTTGAAATTATATATAATGTGCAATAATTTTAGTTAAAAATAAAATCTCATGTTTTAACATAATAGCAGTAATGACCAAGCTTATTAATTTTTATTATAATCAAACAGAAATTAATTTCAAAACTTATTTGATAGAAATGAGCTTAATTTGTGAGGTTTTAAGCAATAATTTATTAAACTTGTAATTTTTTGTTTGTTTTAATTTACTAGTTTTTAAATACAAAAAAATATATATACAAAATCATTTATTATTTCTAATTAAATTTTTTTTATTAATATTTAATTCATTGATTAATTATTGTAAAATCTTGCTTGTTATTTGATAATTTTAAAATTATAAGTTTAATTTTTAATATATTTTTATTTTAAGAAACAATTATAAAATATATTAAATTATTTTTCAAACAAATTCTAACATTAATTAATTTTTTAAAAATAATTTCAAATTGTTAAAATGTTTTTTAAAATTATCTAAAAATTTAATTTAAATTTTATAAAACTCTAATAACCTCACAGTTAGACTCATAAACGCACTTCTGGATCGAAAAAGTTTTCTGAAATTGGATTTTAATTTCAAAAATAATAATAAGAGAACAAAATTGGAAAAAGAGAGTCATTTTTTATCCTGATTGAATTTTTCGATAATAAATAATAATAAATCTATCGGAAAAACGCAGTTTAAAACGTCGAAACATATTATTGTTTTAACTTTTATTGTATTGAATCGAAAACTAATGACATTTTTCACCCAAACATCTAATGATAAGAATATTCGGCTAAATATTGAACAAATTTTAGTTTGAAAACGAAGAAAATAAAAAATAAAAATCAATTTTAGTTTCTCTTTAGGAGAAAAACTATATAATCTAAACGATTCTGTTTTTTCCTGAATTATAACAAAATGTTATATATTTTTATTGTCAGATATTTTTTTAATGATTCTATTGTCGATGTCGTTATTTAGCAGTTTTTTATACTTGTGTTGATCTGTTATAGATGTGAAAAATGTGCTTGGGCTCTAGTGTCAATATGTGGGTCAAGACATAACTACCGGTGTTTTGATCCACCGGGTGCAAACGACTATTAAACTTAAATTTAAAAGTAATTTGATTCAATACAAAAATAAAGTTCAAACAATTTTTTATAAATTAAACTTTTTTGACTCTCTTATTGGTTGTTATGTATTACACATCTTTTTATTATGTATCAAATGTTTGAATAATATTTGACTAGAATTCTGCATAAATTTTATTATAAATTATTTATTAAATTTTATTGAGTTTGTTTTTTAATTAGTTTATATGATTTTTTAAATATTATTTTGCTTATTAAATAATTAATTATAAGTTTTAAAATATTTAATAATATTCATATTTTTTAGATGAAAGACATAATAAATTTAATTAATACAATATATGTATATATATATAATGTTATCTCTAAATAATAAATATTCTATTATTTATCAAACAATTGTATCTACAAAAAAATATTGTTAATATGTAAAATAAAAAAATTAAATTTTTACAAAACCTTTTTAAAATAATTAATAATAAAATAAACTAAAATGCAATATTTTTAGTGCAAATCAAAAATCACTAGTTATTAAAAAGTGATAGAGTTTTACTCGATTTTAGCAAGTTTATAGTTTAATAAATAGTAAATTACATTTTGATAATTTGCATAAAATTTGTAAATTTATTTATTAAATTTAAAAAACAAATTAGTTTTTTAAAAATAATAGTTTGCTCAAATCCGGCAAGCAAAAATACACAACCGTATTTCCATATAGTAAATACTGACTTTTAATTTGCACAGTAATAAGTATTTAATTAAAATAATAAGCTTGATTAAAATAATTTAAAATGATTGATTTGCAAAAATTGTATTACCGGTACTACAAAAAATAATTTTTATCTATAAATAGTCAGGCTACTACTACTATTCATAGGCCGAAGCCTTTCTTCCTGCACAACCAGTAGTGAGGCCAGGAATCATCACTTCAGCGCTAGGTATGGTGACGAGGATAGTGTCACAGTTTTAAGAGTACACACCTGAACGCTCCGTATACGTAGATTAGTGGTTATTAGGCTAGCGTACATTACCAGTAAACGGCCCTTGGTAAGGCCCGTAATCATTCTAGCCTCAAATCACGCCTAGAATTTTTTTTGTTATGAAAAAATTCTTGCCACAGCTAAGGTTCGAACCCACTAACTCAGGGTTAGAGAGCGGACACAATACTATTGCGCCACCCGCCTGAGCTAATAGTCAGGCTAGAATATCTAAAAATAAACGTATTAAACCTTTGAAAAGTAAGCTAGACTCATTCAAGTCTGTTTTATTATAATTTTTTTTAATAATTAGTTTTTAAAATTATGCCTTACATAGACCGGACAACTTGATTAGTTTGTTTATAGCTGTTGCAACGCTATTATTAAATTTATAAAATTTAGACATGCAAACTACGTCTATACGTCTATTGGTCAAAATGATTTAACTCCAGAACACATATATCGTATGTAGACGTATTCAAGAATAAATCTGTATAAATTTTAATAAATTTGTCTGGTCAAATGCATTAAAATCTTCTTTTAGAAAAGTGCATATTGGCAAAATGGATTTAAGTCAGTTGAAGAACAAGGAATTTAATTATATAATTAATTTTAAATATGTTTTTTAAGTATACTTAATAATAAATCAAATTAGTTAAAGTTTTTCGGATGTCTCAAATCAAAGAAGGCATATCATACACGAATATATAAAATATAAATATTTTAATGTAAAATAAATTATAAATTTAAATTTAATTATTCCAATTAGATAGTTTTTAGCTTAAACTTTACAAAAGTTTGATATGCCATAAAAATAAAATTTAATAAAATTTAAATAGATAATTTAATTTTTAAATTTAAACTTTATTTTTTAATAGCTTATACATATAAAATTCATGTTCTTGTTTAATTTTGTTAAAAAATTAAGGCATACTGTAGAATTTTAGTATTCATTTATTTATAAATATAGCAAAATAAATTTAATAAACTATAAATTGACTAGCTTGATGCTTTATTTGAACATAAACATGCCAGCAACGTTTTAAATAATGCATTTATATTTTGACTAATTTCTAATAATTTCACATTTAAAATAATTATTAACAAAAGAAAAAAAAAGAAATATATTTTAGTTAAACTTTTAGGATAGTTTACAAATTGGTTCATTAATTTATAATTTATTTTAGAATTAAATATATTTTTAAACCCAATTATTATAACTAGAAATACTAAATTATAAATAATATATTCAGCAAGTGCATATAATTATTTTAATTCTCAAATGTATTAAAACATATACTGTATCTGTTATTCTTACGATTTATTCAATAAATTATTATATTTCCAAAACAAAAATGCATTGAAGACAAAAATATGGATTAGTTTTATGGATTTATTCAATGACTAATAAAAAAACGAAATTTTAGTCATTTATTGCAATGACTTTACTTTAGGACTAACTAGTATTTGATTATAGATTAAATATTTGTTATTTAAGTGCTTTTTGATGATATGAAATACTCGACTACTATTTGGCTCTATTTTACTAATGACTTATTTTACGGACAAAATAATCGAAAACAACTAATATTTTTAATTATTATGGTATTAGAACAACCACATAATATTCTAACTAGTTGATGAATATATAAAAATTTAATTACCGCTTTTATATTGGCATATAAACTAATAAATTTTCGATTGAGTCATTTTTAATTGAAAGGTTAAATTTCACATTTCAATTAGTTTTACTTTAGATTAACAATTATATAAAACTAATTATAATCATTGTTAATAAAATAATTAAAAATTAATTTTAATTAATTTTCTAAATTTTTATCCAAATTAAATTTAATCAAACAATATTATAGTTTGCATATTAATAATCTATATTTAGATAAGTGTTAGTGTGTAAACTTGATTTAAGCAAATTGAATTATAGCAAACTCAATTTTATCAAGACAATGTGGAAACACAAATATGAATGTTGTAACCGTATAAGCACTTGATTATAGCAAACTCAGTTTAGCAACAATTTCTCAAAGCATCAAGCAATTTATATAAGCGAGATTATACTGTGTATTGTTTTAAATTAAGTATAAAAATTAAAATATTGCTAAAATTTAAAATTTTTAAATTACAAAAAACGTGTTTTTTAAATAATATTAAAAATAATTAGCAAAAAACAATATTATAAATTGTTTTTTTGGTATTACGTAATTTTATATTTATAATAATACTTAATCGGATCAAACTTTGAATTTTATTTAAAATTACTTTTAATAAGAGATTTAAAATCATATTTAGTCAAACCTCAGCCAAGTCAGGCCTTATAGCTATTGGTATAGAATAATATAATGAGAGACAGAGAGACAGAGAGAGAGAGAGAGACAGAGAGAGAGAGAGACAGAGAGAGATAGAGAGAAATACAGAGAGAGAGACAAA
>JAQFXP010001064.1:0-21961 GCA_034693685.1 Belba bartosi
TAAAACAAAAGTTTAAAATACTCAATAAATTAAATGACTAAGTTTTAAATTAACTAATTAATATTTATTTATATATTTATATAACTCAAGTTTAATATTGATTATAAAATTTAAAATAAAAAACTTTTGTAATTTAGACTTTAAAAATATGATTATAATTATTCTATCTAGAACAAAAGTTTAAAAATAAAATGTACAAGCAAAACTATTTTAAAGTTTGTTTAAATATCAAAATTCGTGTCCCTTTTTGAATATGGTTGACTGTATATCAAATTATTTTTAAAATTTATGTTTAACATTTTTTATATACTTTCAATTTATTAAAAATTTTACCAATTTATTTTACAGTTTTTAAATAACTAGTCTATTTATTACTATGCTTAACTTAAATTGTATATTTTATAATCTGCTTAAATTAAGAAATTAAACAGTTGAAAACGAATTAATTATTAATTTTTATTAATAAAAAGTTTTAAGTTAGTTATTAAATTACTTATACTGTAGATTATACCAATATTAATACTATCTGTTTATTAATAATAAAAATTAAATTTATAAAATTCATATTTATTTTGATTTAAATTAATAAAATTTAGTCCAATAATCAGTTTTATCCAATCCAATCCATATATGGAATCACATTCTAATCAATTGGTCTATTAATAGCAATTTGTATTACGTTATACTCTTACAAGAATTGCCATAATAAATAGCGCAATAAAATAATCTAAGGTTAACCCTTACACTTGTTTAATTGATTTTGTAAACACTGTCAAAATTGTAGAAGTTTTGTTTAAGTTGCATTTTTTGTTGTTGTCTTAACTTATATATAAAGTTAACTTATTTAATTTCAATTTACTTAAATTTATTTTTGGTTTTGTATATATTTAGATTACAAAAATACAAAATGTTTTTACAGTTTATTAAATTATTTAATTATCTGTTATAAATTCTAAGTTATAATTATAATTTCAAATTTAAAAATAAAAGTTTATATTTTTAAAATTTTTTTATAAACAACGATAATTGAAACGTATGTGAAATAAGTGATGTTTTTAATTGAAATATAAACATAAATCTAATATCAGAAAACAAATATTTTAATCGATAATCACATTTTATACTTGTTAAAAAATTATACATTTGAGAAAGTGTACCCATATATCTTTATGTCCTGACTATTACAATATTATACATGTCCAATTTGTGTTAAAATTAAAAAATATTAAATAGTGCAAAAGATAAGTTTAAATTATTAAAAAAAATAAATTTATTTAATTTTATAATAGGTAAAAATCTCAACTCATTTTTTGAGGCTGGGTTTGAATTAATTTTTGAATTTTTATTTTTCTCTAACTCTTTCTATTAAAACTTAAAATTAAAAACTTGAAAACTATTTCAAATAAAAAATAGAATTATTTAATAATTTTTGGCTTAACTCTGCAAAATTTTCAAAACTACCCATTCCTCTTTCATTATCTTTGCACAACTTTGAGTAGTAAAGCGTAAATGCATATTTCTGTAGTTCAACACTATTTTAAACTGTAGCGCAAACACAAACAATCGTTTTGTTTGATTTACTGTATACTAAGAAAATGCTTAAACTCTTAAATTAAAAAAAAAAAGAAAAAAATTTAAGAATAGATTTAATCCAAACAATGACTCGAAGATAATAAAAGGGAAGCGAAAAACTTTTTGTTCCACATTTACACTGTATTACCAAAACAAATCAATTAAAAACTTTACAAATAATTTTTTATGTTAATATTAGAGATAAGTAGTAAATTATAAAAAAAATAATACTCAAATTGGAGAAACAAGTTGTAAGAAAAGGTCAAATTAGTTTGTTTTGAAATTGTTTGCAAAGAAAAGTAAGCGAATGAAAAACATATGAATTATTCAGTTTGAAAGTGAATGAACTGCTATAATAACCTTCAATATGATCGACAATTTAGTTATTTTTTTGGGAGCATTTGAATGCAATTTAGATAACAAAAATTTTAAATTCTATTTATGATTAAAATTTAAATTAATACAATAGCATTAATCTGTTTATTGGCTTAAGTTGTTATACTTTTAATAAGAAGAAAATTTTCTATGTTCAAATTTGTTATATGATATAATAATATTATCAAGGAATTTTTTTTATTCTAGACAATTTATCAAAGAATACTATAAAATTAGATTGGATAGTGTTAAAAGTTGTGCAAGTACAAATTAATTAATAGTAGATTTAATTAATTTAAATAAGACTAAAATCTTAATACATTTAGATACTCAAACTAAAACTATAATAATTTAAATCCTGATACAAATAGTTAAATTTCAGTTATTAAATGCTTAAACCAAAACTATAAACCTTTTTCTATAACTATGCTAATTTTTTACTGAACAGAAGTATGCTGCAAAGTATTAAGCAGAATTAAAAAATTATTAACATAATTTATTCTTTCAAAAATTCCATAATTGTAAAAATATTTTCAAGTTAATATCAACAAGCATCTGTAAATTATGCTAATTTAACTAAAAAACTTAGTTAGATAAAAGTTAAAAGTAAAATATATAAAAAAGTAAAATGTTAAATGCAAAAAGAAAAAAAAATGAAAAATAAAAGGTAAAAGGTAAAAGATTTACCAAAATTTTGTAATTAAAAAATATTTTGGTTATAAAGTATCTATTTCCTGATATTTAGATAAATTTATAGATTACAACTGACTACTTTTTATAGAGCAAACTGTTAAATTGTTTTAAAATTTTTAATCAAAATAGAAAAGTTATGGAGATACAATTTAAAATGTTTTTAAGTAGTTTGTATTGCATTTCAACGTTACAGCTTAGAATGTTCTCTACAATTCAAATAATTATAGTTTGAGTAATTCTTAATTGGATTTAATTTAATTTAATAAATATTGCACTTTTTATTTTATAAGTACTGCACTATCAGATTTTTTATTTTATATTTAAAAAATTAGTTTTTGTTAATAAAATTTAAAAAATATTTTTTTTCTTATAAACAAGTAAATTTGACTGTAATTAAATTTAAATAAGTTGTAGCAATTTAACTTTGTTTTAAAAATACTCAAACTATCAAAAACAAAATTTTAAAAAAGTTTATTTGTTTACTTTATACTAAAAATTTAATAAAAGGTTGAACCAGACTAATTTTAATTTATCACACTTATTTATGAGCGATTTTATACTTATACTGTATAATAAATATTTTAAAAAATTATATTAATGTTTAATTATATAATTAATATGTTTTTCGAATTGTAAGAGAAAGTCAATTACTTTGACAGAAAAGTTCTATTTTCAAGTTCAAACCAAGTCATGAATTAAGTGGATTAAGTCAATAGATTATGACCTAATTATTAAGAAATGTGATTTTTAAATATTTATTACATAAATACTTTAAAATATGTGCATAATTTAAATTAAGCATAACTAAATTATTTACTAAAACATTGCAAATTATTTTACAAAATATAAAAACAAAGCATATTAATTCTTGTTTATTTTTGCTATATAAACTTTGCTAAATTAATTCATAAATTCATAAACCCTCTCTTAACCTTAAACACAAAGAAAATAATTAAACGCATTTTATTATTTATTTCTATAATTTAAATATACAGTAATTACAATATAAACTCTTAGGAGACTTAATATAACATTTTAAAAATTAATGCATTTAAATTAGTTATATATATCTGTTAAACAATTTATTAAATAATATACTTGACTAAAAATTGATTTAACAATATAAATTTTAAAATTATCTATTAACATGTTTAATTTATTTACATAATTTTAGCTTAAATAAAAAAAATAAAATAAAATGGTTTAAAAAGCAATTTAAAAAATACAAAACAAAGGAAAGGGTTGGACGGATTGGGCTAAATAAGAAAATAATTAAAATTGTCGTAAATAAAATAGAATCTTAATGTAACCCCTAATCAGCAATCGTTAAAATCAATACTAAGATGAGGAAGCAAGTCAATTTAAATTTATCTTTAAAGGTTTTAATAAAATCTAAAATTTTTTAATTTAGCTCATTTTCAAATTTTATCTTTAAAATTGGTATTTTGAAGCAAAAATTTTTTTTTATATTAATTAAATCTAAATTTTTAAATAAGTAGTTTAGAGTTTAGTTATTTAATTGTAAAAATTATATATCTTTTAAATAAAATTTTGAATTATTTTTAAAAATATTTGAGACGAAAAATAATGATATTTACAATCACTTGAAAATATAGGACATATTATAAAAACAAGTTTAAGAAAACAAAATTCAAGTCTTCGTAAAACGCTATTTCACGGCCAGAGAGAAGTCAAATGACTTTAAATGTATTAATATTTCGATTACATTTCATTGCAATGTTATTAAGATTTAACTAATAATAAAAATATAGCAAATTCTATTTAAAATAATAATCACAATAAAAATAATTTTTGTATTATCAATTTAAATTATATTTTAATCATTTAAATTGGCAAAACAATAAAACAAATGTTATCTTAGTAAATACCAAAAAATGTTACAAATATAATATACCAAAATACACATAAAAATATTTACACTAAAAAATTGCGGCTGTTAAACAATTTTTATGTTATAAAATTTAAAAAATTATAAATTTATTAGAAAACATTACTAGAAAAATTTTTGTAATTTTTTCTGTCTTCTGAGAAAAATTTGCCAATTTAACCGGCTTAGTCAATCTTGAATAATTCTAATATACTTTTAAATATTTATTTTATTTTTCAATATTATTATTAACCTTGATAATTGAAATATGTGTTGACAATAAATTTATAAATTATTCAAAAAATAAAGTGTATTATGTAAAGTTTTTAAAAAATTTAATTGCTTAATAATTTTTTAAAATTCAATCAGTTTAAATTTTAATGTTTTTGTTGTTATTAAATATAATTTTAATTTGATTTATACTAAATTTAATCCAATTTTTTTAAAATCCAAATTTACTAAAAATAGATTAGAATATTCATCAAAAGACATAGCTAAATTTATAATTAGTGAAATCTTTTGGCTATGTAATTTATAAAATAAATACTGTATGCGCTAATGTAAAAACTGTTTTAAAATTTAATTTTAATTTATAGTTTTGCAATTAAATTAAAATTATAATAGAAATCAAGCTATTTTCTTAAAGCAAGCAAATTAAATAAAAATTGTTTTAATTTATTTTTTAATTTTTAATATACTAACACAAATTTTATATAAAATGCTGTTCAAAAGTAATCAGCCGTCAAAAGAATAGTATATGCAATGTCAACTAAAAAACATTTTAATTTACCTTTATAAATCATGCTTGTTTAGTAAAAATAAATCTGTTTATAAAAATAAACTTGCAATCGTTATGATTGAGTGACATAATATAAATTATTTAAAAATAACTCAAAATAATGTGCATTTAAAAACAAACTAATAAAATAGCAAATATTAACGCGTATTCATATAAAACCTCTTAAAATCCTCATTTACGGCCGAGATAGTTAATTTAAAAATGGTTAAAATGGTTTATGAGTAAAAACTTTAAAAATTGAGCAACTAACCGTTTTTATATTAACGGCTAAATTATCAATTCTTTTTATCATATAATCAAGTTAAAATAATATTTGAATAAAATTAAAATAACTAATAAATTAAGAAATGTTCCGAATATTACTCTAACAACAAGTTAACTGTTAGAATAAATCTTAAGTTTATTTTTTAAAGTGAAATAAATTAAATCTACTTAACAGTAAAATTAGCTTAAATTAGATTTGATACAGAGATGCAAGCATTTTATTATTTTTACTTTGCACTACTTCAAATATTGTAATATTTTATTAATATTTGTTTAAAAACTATATATTATTAATTGTTTAAATAATTAATATTAAATAAATCTTCTTATAATTTAATTAAATAAAAATACTAAAAAACAACTTGAATATCATTAATAGAAATTAAACAATGATATTTTAAAAAACTAATTCTTATAATAACTCAAAGCAATTACAGAATAAAATGACTAATTCTAGAAATTAATCTAAAATCTAATCAAATAAGTTACTTAGTATTTGTGCGTGAGTTTGCCCAGGGCATTGCTTACTTAAAGTTAGTCGATTACTGACTGGTCATCAGAACTATTATCTGAGACATTGATTTGGGTTAAAATATTAGTCTATAGTTTGAATTACTTACAGTTAATCAGATATTAGGTTTTGGACACAAATAAAGTTAATTTCAAATTAATGGATGAAATGACAAAATGTATTACTGTAATTGTACTCGGTACAGTTTTGAGGTAATAAACAACCTGGTATATAATTTGAAAAATGATTTTTGATTTTAAAAAATATAGAAAAAGTTGGAAAGACGTTATTTAGTTTAAAAGGTGGGTTTTATCTAAAATTTTGAACTCTTAGAAACACCTTTTTATTAAGTTTTTCATAAGTCTGACCTCTTTCCACATCATTCCAATTCATTTCTTCTTAAAGTGTTGTTTTTGTTTAGTTAAGACAAGTGTGAAGTGAGAGATATATTGAACCAAAACGACTCCAGACCTCATAACCAGAGCCAGTGCTCACAATCAATGAAAAACTGTTTTACGAGTTTTAATATATTTTATGCAATCGATCGAACTTTTATTTATCGATTTTCTTAAAAAAGTTTAATAATTAATATGAATTTTATTTTTATTTTAAATTTTAACTTAATTTTAATAAATATATTCAAAATAGCATTTTGTCTTCATTTGTGTAACTGTCAAGAAATGGATGTCTATTACGAAACGCATAAGACTTTAATAGGTATTAAGTACTGAAACAAATGGAAAGTTAATGAAAGATAATTTGCTTAATAGAGAACAAACTACAGTCGGGTGCAGAGGCACAGGAGAGCGAAGACGGAGTTTCTCTCAATAGCTATGCCTTAGAGTCTATGCCTCTCGAAATCGTCTTACATATGGATAAGACAATGGCTTTACTCGAGTTCGACGGCTCGGGAAAAGTGCTCGAGAAGTGCCAATTGTTTGATCTCGAGAAGGAATCAGACCGGACTGACTCAACCCCTTTCACCAGAGGTCTGCCTATTATTAAGAGTGACTTCAAGACAATGCAAGAGGCGATCAACAAATGCAGAGAACTTACTGAACAACTCATTCCCGTTCCCAGTCTGGACCAGAGCTCTCTCAACATTACGACTGATAACTCTATTTCACTCTTTTCTCTTTGGAGAGGACTAATACCCGGCACTAAAGTAAGCGCTCATTTCTTACCTTAACTGTTATATCAATATATATATAATACTTACAGACTATACATATACTGTAATGTGTTGTATATACTGTATAATATATTCCGAATAACCACTTATTTGTTCTTTTGTGATAAAACTTACTTGTACATTTATATAACTAATAAATCAATACTCAAGACCTAGTTGAGCTCAAGTTTAGTTAAAGCCTCAGACAATAACATTTGCTTTGGATTTAGTTCAACAATAAATAAACTAATCTTTTGCTTAGAAAACATTACATTATTGCGAATATTAATTAATAGAAATATTTGTAAACGAAATAAACTTTTTACATGTTATACAGTTTAATCATTGTTATT
Source organism: Belba bartosi (assembly GCA_034693685.1). Taxonomy (NCBI): domain Eukaryota; kingdom Metazoa; phylum Arthropoda; class Arachnida; order Sarcoptiformes; family Damaeidae; genus Belba; species Belba bartosi. The sequence continues at coordinate 7,627 of JAQFXP010001064.1, forward strand.
CTAAGTACGATGTAGCTTGCAATTTTAATAAAAGCTAAAAATGTAAAAATTATTCGAATTTAACAAAAAGAAAAAACTCTAATTTACTAAAAGTAGTGAGTACAATTTATAAATTAAACAATTAGAAAAATTTAGTAATACAGTATGTATATATGTTATATATATATATATATAATTTGAATTTAAAGAACTCATGTTTTTCAAATTGAAAATGCTATTCTTTATGGATGTGCACCCAAATGTAGAGCGGAACAAATTAGATATATAATCGTATAATCGAGTCATAAAATATTGTTTTCCTGTTGTTTTGAAAAAAAAGAAAAGAAAAAATTCCTTTTATTTGAGCCATAGCTACATTTTTGTTGTTTTCTCAATGGTTTTTTAATGTAAAGGAAATTGCGTTAAATATTATTTAAATTGATTTTAATGACAAAACTACAAAATACTCTATTTTTGTTACTTTTAAAATTATTACCTATTTTACACTTAGTTTTAAAACTAATTCTTATCTAAAATTACAAATTACTTTTTAGTACTCATTATTGAGAACTTTTTGGTTAATTTTATGTTTATTATTATTTAATTTAAAAATATGTTTTTAGTAAAAATTAAACAATGTCCTAAATGACTTAATTAAAATTATAAATTATATAAATAATTTATAAATGCTATTTTTAGATAACAAAATTGCAAACAATAGCTATCTAATCTTTTCAACTAGGGAATATTGTCAACATTTAAAAAAATATTTCACAATAGTTAGTCTGCAATTTTGCACTTTTTGGTATGTCTTAACCAGAAATTGACAATGAGGGATTAGCCAAAAAAAACCCTGATTTTGAAATTTGTTATTCCGTTTAGCATTTGGTCCACCAAATGGTGCCCCTTTCCTGATTTAAGGGCCGCCAAAGGTGATAAGCAATTTTTAAAATTTTATTGTCAAAATTTGAAAACTTTTCCTAAATTAATACTAAATTTGGTTCAAATTCGGTTAAATTGCAGATAAAATTAAGTCATTTTAAGACCTTTTAAGCAATTTTGGAAAAAATTCCTCTCTTGACCCCCCACCCTGGATCGGCCAACTTTCTCAATTTTTTTTATGTTAACTAAAATGTTTATCCTATTAAATTTATTTTTAGATTATTAAAGTTTTATAGAATAGAATAACTAGGTTAAAATCTTAAAATAAAATTTATAAATTTTTACAACATTAATTTTAAACTTTTACACAATATTTGCTAATCGATACAATTTATAAAGAGAAAATATTAATTTTAACTTGCTATTTTAACTGTTAAATATATCTAACTTGTCAAACAATTAAGGACAATCCGGCCTTATTGTTGCCCATTTGTTTTCTATTAGTGTGTGATTGAACTACTGTCACTGATGCAATTTGCATGTTAGAAACAAACATTTATTATTTTGTCAATTAATAAAAATTGTTAAAATAAAGTATAAAGAATTATTTTAACATGTAATTGAACTTATATTAATATTAAGTAAATAAGCTTTTACAATTTACTTTAAAATTTTTTTCAATTAACAAGTTTAAGAATTTATAACACGGACTTGTAAAAGTACTAAGCAGGATCCGTATAATATGGGTTTTGATATATGTATGGTCTTAGGACCAAGGGATCAAAACAACACATGATATGCACTGCATTGAATCTCGTGTTTAACTAAACATTGTTTTTATTAACTAAAACAAAACAATTTATTTTAATTGTAGTTATAATCATTAGTCTTTAATGCAATTATTTTAATTAAAACTGATTTTATTATTTTGTTTGAAAAGTATTTTATACCCGAATTTTGGCACCATTTCTGATGTTTTGTATATCAAACGGTAACGGGTTATTAAATTTCGATTAAAGCATATATATATTTAATTAATATTTTGTTTAATTTTAATTTTAATGTGTATTTGTTTTTCAAAATGTTGTAAAACTTTTAATTTATATATATTTTTGGTTTATTATATAGTTTGTTGTATATTTTTGATACTCCCGACTTTTGAGGAGCATATTATTTTTTGTTGTTGAAACGTTTAAAGAACCTTAGTCATTAGAATAAAACATACATATATATTTGTGCAGTTTAAAAATACTGCTGTAGGCTTTACCGTCACACGCACTCTGCAAGATCTTTGTTTAACGCGTATGGCAGTAAAGCCCATAATAGTATTTCTGTACTGCACAAAAGGCAAAACCATATTTATACTGATCTTGGCCATGAGTCATAAATGACATTGGTTCAATCAAGCTCCAATAACAGACATGGCCTACATAGGGTATAAATAATTATAACAAGTCATAATTTTGTTTATATTTTTATTTCTATACTTATATAATTTATTTACAAATATATATAATTTAAGTTTTTACACTAAATTTGTTGTTTTTAATATCTCCAATAATATTACAAAAAATATAAGAATTTCTTTAAAATTTAGTTTTAATTAAATTTAACTGGTTTAATTTAATTAATATAATTTTTATGATTTTGCGAAGTGGTGTGGATTGGGAGACGCGGCCAGTTCTTACGACGACCTTGGTCCTAAACGAGAAATCGATCTCTGCTGCAGAGCCCACGATCACTGTCCCATCCGATTGAAGGTAATTGAATTGAATTGAATTGATTTGGTTTTATAAATAATTAAGTTGTTTATAGTTTATAGTTATTAATAGTTATAAATTTGCATTTATTTATAGGCACTTCGGTTTGGTTATGGGCTCATAAACCTATCGCTTTATACTAAGTATACAATGAGTTTATATTCATTAATATTTAAATCTCTTAATTACTTAATTATATAATAAAAGCTAACAATAAAAATAAACTATTTATCAAATGAGTATTAAATAGTTAAAACAAACAAACACTCACTTAATGAAAAACACAAGTATTGAATATTTGACTTATTTGAGTTGATTTGAGCAAAAACTTATCAATAATTCGTAAAGTGATTCCAAAATAGGTCTCACTGTGACTGTGATGAAGATTTTTTAAAGTGTTTGAAAAGATCAACCAATTCGTATGCGACAATGTTAGGCAATTTCTATTTTAATGTATTAAAAGTTCAGTGCATTAAAGAAGAAAGACCTGTCGTATGCCTTGAAATCAGGTTTGCATTCGTTCCTATACTTTATTAGAGCAAACACTTAAACGCTCTAAACATTCAATATTTGATATTATTTACTAATTGTTTGTTTAATTAATACTAAAAAACTTTCTTTAAATTAAAAGAAAGAATAGCAGCGGTCAGGAAGAGTGCGCTCGGTATGAGGTGTCGACTGAGAAAAAGATGAAATTCGTAACACCAGAGCTTCAGTTTTAAGTCAAATTATTTTATCGATTCAATCAATTATTCCTAACTTTTAATGACATAATTAGTGTCTTTTTAATTCAAAAACACATTTTTGTCAACGCTTTACATAAAATTCTCATTCGATTGTTTAAATAGTTATTTTATAGTTTAATAGATTTAAATTTTGCAAAATATGTTATTTTATTAAAAATAAAAACAAATTTCATTTTGAAAAAGTGAAATTCAATTTAAATTTATTTATAAATCATAAACAGGTTAATGATTGTTGTGTACTTTATTCAGCATGTTTATTTTAGTTACGGTATGTGATAATATGCATATTAAACAGATATTTGAACAGATTCATTTCCATTTGAGCTAAATCCAGAACATCTAAATCCGGATCAGCTAATATGATACTAGCACATCTACAACCGTTTATAAGTAAGACATTATTACTATTATTATTATTTAAGACTTTTATATGATTTAAATTGGAATGCAATTGAGAACATTTGAAAGTATGCAAAAAATGTTGCATAAAAATTGTTTTATTTTTATCACAGAATGGTTTGTATATTTTTACTGATTAATTAAAATTTAGACTGATATTCAACTTAAAATATGATTTTTGCTAAAAGTGAAAGTTTAAAATAAAAAATAGATTAATTGTCTGAAGTTTAAATTAATTTGATTAAATATTGGTTAATATTCGTTATTAAATAATTAAGCTTTGTCTATTTTTATTTCTGTTTGATATTAAAAACTTTTATATATTAAAATAAAACTTTAATTATATAAAATATTAATTAATAAAAATTTAAATTTTGAACAAAAATTTAATAAAATATACAAGTTTCTTAAATGGCAAAATTTCTGCATACTCTCAAATGTCAACAATAATAATAAGATAGTTTGACTCAAGATTTAGCACGAACCCTGTTTTATAGTGGTAATTTAATTTGTTAAATGAGCTTGATACAAATATTTTAATTTTAAAAATAATTGTTTCTCCTGAAGAATCAGATAAATAGAAATGCAAATTCAAACTTATCTAAAATTTTCATTAATTTTTATCAATTTAATATTTAATTTTATTCAGAATAAAAATTTTAGCAAGGGGTTATAATAGTTATTATGCAATTGATTTTAAATTGCTCCAACTCTTTTAATATACCTGTTGAGCACATTTGCTTATTTTTGTGGTCAATAAAATTTCTTAAAAATTAAAATCTTTTTTTAAAAGAACATAAATTAAAAACTAATTGAGAGAAAACCAAATTTATTAATAAAATGATAAACAGTTTAAATAATTAAAAAATATGTAAAATAAACGCTTTAACGATAAAACTCATAGAAATTCAATAATATATTGAAAAACAAGTACTTAAAGACTTGTCAAACGGATTATACCTAAAAATGATATAATAATTAAGATCTAAAAAAATTGTCGAATTAGCAGAAAATGAAATTCAAATACATATTCATTAATTCAAGTGAATTAATGGCTTCAGATTTAAAACAATTAAATTTACTGAACAAACCAACAATTATTAAATATATATCTGAAGTAAAAAACCAATACTTAGTCTAAACGCGTAAACATACCAATAAATTCTATTAATAGAGTTTAAGTACAGTTACAGTCATCGCAATTACACATAAATAGAAAGACTTTTAAAATCATTAAATTTAACAAAACTAATGTATAATTAAAATCTAAAAAATAAAATTAACCGAACATTGATTTATACTTTACTTAATCGATAAATATTAAGTGGAATAGTGTGTAAAGCGATGACTGACTAAAACAAAATCAATAGTTATTTGATTAAAAGTCGAAAACTTGAACAAACTTTAAAATTACAATATTTTTCATAATTTCATTCTATACAGTAATAGAGAGAATAGCAAAATATTATTTCTTTAAATTAATCGATTGAAAAGTTGATTGGATTTGGATTTAGTGTCAAATTTAAAACCATAACAATTGAAAAGACAATTAAAATTCATTCTTTAAAACCAATTAATTAGCGAAAACAAGACTACAAGACATAGATCTAAGAGACCGAAAGACTAGAACTTCCGTTATTATGATTTATAGAATTATTGGTAATTCGACCCAATTTTGAGTTCCCGGCCTTCGACGACAAGTTATACATCGAATACGATGGATCATTAGTCACCTTTTTGACAATCTTCAGAAACTGTGGTAATATTGGCTTAATTTCTTTGCTCTTCATTGTGGTGTAGGTCTCCAATAGTATAAGTCCTTCACATCTCTGATTGCACGGGTTTTTGTATATATCCATTTGAAAGTACAGTTCTGTCCACAGGAAACAGCGCCTCGTCTTATAGACAGTAGAATGACTGTCATCGCGTTGGGCCAACATGTTCTGCACAACCAATCAATCAATCAATCAATCAATCGATCGATCAGTTCTATTGTTTGTATAATTGAGTTATAGCTAACTAATACTTACGACATAATCGCGATGAGAGATCTGTCGCCTCAGTTCGACCGCTTGGTCTCCGGCATCACTTCTGCGGACTGTGTGCTGATAACTCCAATTCCCTTTAAAACAAATTTTTATTCAAATTATATATTTATTTAATTAAACAAAAAGTCGAACCGTTTTGTCCTCTTTTACGTAAACGCGACTGAATTTTAGGGTTCGAAGAGGTCAGGTAGTCGTGAACGACATCAAAGTCTTGAAAGGAAGGAAATGCTGAGTCGACTGGTAATGACTCGACGAGAAACTTAATTTTGCGACTGGTAGGGGCCAGACGGTCGCCCGCATCTATGCCTATGCGCCGGCACACGTTCTTTTGGAATAGATAATTGGGTTATTGGGTTTGGATTAACTGATTGACTCAATTCAAATAAATGTATTCTTCATTACAGCAATCATTCGCTTCAATTTAGTGTCGAAATCAGTAGAGTTGTCAATCACATCGATGTACGGGTGCCCAACCCAGGCCTCTATGGTAGCCTTGTCGAGCTTTCGAGCCAGATCCAAACCTTCAGTGCGAACCGGATTGTCTTCAATGTTATAGTAAGGTTCGGCTCCATTAGCGGCTGTAATCAAATGAATCACTTGATTGTATCGGTTGTCGCGCAGTTCGACTGCATTCCAACCGTTCGACTTGAGCACCCGATCCCACGACTCTTTTGCCATATCTTTAAGAATAACATTAATTATTTTAAAAAATACAGTAATTCACAGAAATGTTAGGTAAAGAGTGAAGAGCACTGACAGGCGGCCGCATCCATAATACCGCGATCGCAGATCACCAAACAGTTGCCTTTACACGACTCGGCCAAATCGAAAAATGTAGCCTCGGTCGCTTTCATTACTTTTATCAGGTTCTCCTGAAATTTGTCGGCTATTTGTTTGATTAAAATTTATTTTTAAAACCAGAAAACGTTATAAAATTCGTTTTATTAATACCTTCTTCACTATTAAGGTCAGGGAATCGGACGCCACCGCTGATGGACATACAGTTGAGTCAGTTTGCAGTTAAAGCGATTAAATTCAATATTAATTTAAATCCAATTTAACTTTAACACAAATATCAACTTTAAACTCATTGCAAATAACTTGAAAAAACTGTCAGTAATTAAAAAATTTTAATTTTGGACTTTTCGGACGTCAAAATAATTTATATTTTAATGCAATTAATCGTTTAAATAAATTTTTCTATATAAGTAAATTAAACCTGTGCAAATTAAAAATAAATTTTTAAACTATACAAAATAGTATTCTGTATACCTGTATATATAATATTCTGTACAAAATAGTTAATCTAGCTGTTCTAGAATTCATTATGTTTGCAAACATACTAGAATAATAATTAAAAATTCAATTTAATATAATTATTTAATTAATTAAAATATTTGAAATCAAAACATTACTTGGCAAAATATATATTTAAATATATACAAGTACAAAATTATATTGTGTATTCTATACTGCTTTATTTTGCAAAGTAATATTACTGCTTTATCAATTTACTCTTATAGATTCTCATATTATCTAAAAGACTAAGTCATTTAAGTTTGCAAAATAGCTTGTGGTTGTTAAGTTATTTTCTTAAAATATATTTTATAGCTATTATTGCTTAAAAAATAATGATTTTATATGATAAATATTTGTTTTTGCTGTGAATAGCGATAAATACAAATTGAAAGTAATGTGGCCTAACCTGAATAACGTGGTCGCCGTCTCCGGAACGCGATAAACCTTAAACAAAGAATAAAGCGCTGAATCAACACTTAAACCAACTTATCGTCTCTTTTCAAAACAAACGTTTGTTATTTGTCATAAGATTTGAAAACAAGAAAATCTTATGTCATGTTATAAACCAACAAGTAAATAATAAAAAGCAAACTTCTATGCAGAAAATATTGGTTTTACTTCTACTAATAGATTATACTGTACAGTATTGTATAAATTAATTTATATAGTATAATATTATAATTAAAAAAAATTTTATATTGAAACTCTTATACGTTTAAAACCAATTTGATTTTAAAAAAAATTAAACTTGTTAAAATAAGTTTGCTTTGTGTTATCAAGATTAATTCTAATTAATTTCAATGTTTAAACAAATTAAATCAAAATTATATTTAATATTAATTATATAATAATTCTCAACTAAATGTACAGAAATAGAAATAAGACAAACAACAGATTTAGTAGTTTAGCCAAAATATTGTCCTCAGTTTGGGCCCAGAAAATAAATAATCAGAGTTTAGATTAAATGAGGTTAAATTTTAAATTAATTAATTTATATCTGGCTAAATTGCCAAATTTGCAAAAAAAATGTCAACCATTTTACTACCATACTCGGCATTGCCCCGACATACCTTTCCCCTCCACCTTGACTCGACCGACCTTGACTAACCCAGGACATGTTATCCCATCAATTAATCAAACAAAAAGTTTATTATGCCTTCTTCTTGAACTAACCTAGTTTAAAATTAACTGGAAAAAACCCAAACCAATTTACTAGCAGGAAAAATTTAAAATATCAAGTTTACAAATAAAATAAATATAAAATTTGAAGAATTGAGCAATGGCAATAACCCGATAAAAACATCTAACTATTAATAACTCTACACATTGAGAGCAGAATATTTTGAAAATTGAGTTTTAATTATTGGATAAAAATTCAGAACACATTCCAAGTCTGTGCAGATGTGAAAGTGAGCCACAAAACCGAATCCGATTTGGATTTAATTAAGAATTTTAATTTATTTTATTAAAAGATTAAGAGATACTTTATAATGCTCTATCTAGTTTAATAATCTAGTTATTGGTTGCAAAAACAGGTAATTTTAACTTTTCACCATTCTAACATCTTCCATTTCCACTCATCATTAAAGCCAATTAGATCCACTTTAAATTAGCCTTAAATTTACTAAAATCAAAATTGTTCAATTTGCTGATCTGACAAAATGTCTAAGTTAATTTTTAGCCATATAATAAATATAGATTATAAATCAAAATTAACTAGCCACCAGAGAATTGGATGTAAAGTATAGTAAATTACAAAATCCGTAAATCCGTGATTTGTATGAACAATACGTTAAACAATAAAATAAAGTTTGTTAAAATCGGATATGACTGTATTACCGTCTGATAACTAATTAATAAATATCTTTTGTCTAGTTATTATTATTAAGAAAATTAATGTTAAATATTTTAATTATTATATTATAATAACCATAAAGTTTAAAAGTATAAAATTATTATTACTTTATTTTACAATCAATGCATTACTTAATATATGCATAAAGTATACCTGCAATGTTAGTTAGTTAGTATTGATGTTTACTTTTTATTTTAAGCTTTAAAATGCAAAGCAACAGCTAATTAACAATTAATGTCGGTTGATACTTATCAAATGTTCTGGAGCGCAGCTATGTCAACTACATCGCTTTTGGGCACATACATATGAAACTGTCTGTATATCTAAAACTATTTAGAGTTTATTTGCTTCAAAATGCGGTTATAGCAACCGAAACAATTACATTGGGTTAGCTAACAAGTTACATTAAGTTAGACCGAGTCATCAAAGTGTAACCAGAGGTAAAGTTATTCTTTTAAACTGAATTTATAAAATAAGTTAATTTAATTAAATTTGATTTTAATTTTTAAAAAATTTAGTCAAAAAAAAAGTTTAAAGACATTCGAATAGTATTTATTTTCTTGATTAAAGCTGAAAAGTATATTTGCCAAAGAGAAAGGTGGAGTTTCAAACATTTTGCCAAATTAAACTGATTTGTTTTTTATTTGAAATAATTTCAGTTTTTATCAGGCATTGTGAAGGATCAGCCAAAATCCCCCCCTGATTTTGAAAATTGGCATTTATCCCCCCCTAGCATTTGGTCCGAGAAAAAGTACCCCCCCTTCGAAGTTTTGCCGGCCGCCGAAAGCCGCCGGCAAATTTTTTGGGTTTTTTGCCCAAAATTAGAAAATTTTCCCTAAATTGGTGCTAAATCCGGTTTAAATCCAGTTAAATTAAGTAAAATTTCATCACAAATATATAGGTTTTTTGAACGTTTTTGAAAAAATCCCTCCCCTGATCCCCCCTAGGTTTTTGGCCAAACTTTTGGGAAAAATCCCCACCCTGATCCCCCCTGGATCGGCCGACCTTCTCAATTCCTGGTTTTTATTTATATTTTAGTTTCAACTTATTGTCAGGTGAGGGCGAGGTTTAAATTAATTTCCAAGTATTTATATTTTTCTGTCTTTTTCTCATAAATATATGATTTTTAGCGTTTTAAAAAATTCCCACCCTGATACCCTTAGGTTTTTGGCCAATTTTTTGTTGTTGTAAAAATTCCTCCCTGAATCGGCTGACCTTCTCAAACTCAGCTCTTTTCCCTCCTTGCCCTACCCTACCCATACCCTGTTAACTCTGATAACCTGATAATTCAGATAAATGTTTAAAAATAATTTTTGAACGAAACCCAAAAAGTTAAGAAAATATTGAAAATTACTTGAATCGAAAAGAATTCGTTTTAATTCAATTAAAAAACTGTAAATCGACTTACTTTCCAACCCATGTTCTCGAAGAAAGTGCATAGTCTTGCCTGGCCTGTAGTCTTGCCACTGCAGGGCCCTAAACATGAGATTGCGTTTAAGGTTTCGGTTATTCAATCTTCAGTTAATGTAATTGAATTGTAATTAAAAACTCAAAATAAATCAAACAAATACTATATCATTATGGCTTATCAGCATTGCTTAACATTTAATACTTTATTCTTAAAATAACTATTTATTCGACAAACTTTGCATTGAGTCAAACGAACGTACGCTTCGAATATCATTTTAGCAAACTTTGACACCGATTCAGATTAAATAAAAAACAATACAATACCTAAACAATTATTATAGTGCTGTTATTTAATTGCAACCAGCTCTACAACTTACTTAAACTTGTACTTGATTAATTTTGTAAATAAATAATTTGATTAAGTTTATTGATAAAAAAAATTTGATTACTATAAAATTACTCAAATAAGTAATAATTTTAAAATGTAAAACTTAGATAGAATTAATAATTTTAGAAAAGCGCTACTAAATTTATTATTGAAAAAAATTCTTTTTGATTATAACTTGATAGCAAATTTAAGTTTTTATCTAGGGTATTTTCAAAACATTAAATAACTTAACAAGTTTGAAATCACATCAACTAAATTCAATAAAAACACCCTAGATAAAAACTTAAATCCGCTATAAAATCATAAATTAACAATATAAAATTTTAACTTGCAACACCTTAATAAATATTTATAATATAATACTGTATATGTATTTGTTTATACTGTAGCATTTATATACAGACAGTTTCATATGTATGTGATCAAAAGTGATGTAGTAGACATAGCTGCGGTTCGGAACATTTGCTATGTATCATCCTACATTAATTGTTAATTAGTCGTTGCTTTGCATTTTAAAGCTTAAAATAAAAAGTAAATATCTAATACTAACTAACATTGTAAGTAACATTGCAGGTATACTTTTTATATGTTATACTGATTGCAAAATAAAGTAATAATAATTATTGATAAAATTTTTTGTCTATTTTTATTTTAATAAATATTTTAATTATTATATTATAATCAGTAGTTTTGGTTTTCGGTCCAAAATAGCCATATCCTCCCAATTAAACCCCCGCCACAATCTTAACTCAAACCATATCAGAGTTTTAAAACTTTAACTTGATAATTTTATATATAATCTTGCAACTTCTAAACTTTGAAATATGAATCAAATTGAGTTAAGATCAGAGATCGAGAAGATCGGCCGATCCAGGGGGGGGATCAGGGAAGGGATTTTTCCAAAAACGCTCAAAAACCTATATATTTATGATAAAATGTAGTCTAATTTAATTGGATTTAGACTAAATTTAGTTAAATTAACTGGACTTAAACCGGATTTAGCACCAATTTAGGGAAAATGTCCTAATTTGGCCAAAAAACCAAAAAATTTGTCGAGGGGGTAGCTTTTCGCAGAATAAATGCTAGAGGGGGGGGGGGTAAATCCAAATTTCCAAAATTAGGGGAGTTTTTGCCTAATCCCCCCCTTCTCGATTTCTGGTTAAGATATTAAAATTTTTTATTTTCTGTTTTCGATCGAAAACCAAAACTCTTGATTATAATTGGTTTATATTAATATATAATTATAATATAATAACCATAAAGTTTGAAAACATATAAAATTATTATTATTTTATTTTACAATCAATTTAATATAAAAAAGCATATCTGTAATGTTACTTGTTTAATATTAGACAGTTACTTTTTATTTTAAACGCTAAATTGCAATTAATGTTGAATAATAAATAGCAAATGGTCCGGACCTCAGCTATGTCTACTACATCGCTTTTGATCACATATAATTATGTGAAACTATCTTTACTATATTATGTGATATACTGTTATTGCTTATCAGATAAAGTTGATTGTCTGACAAAAATTAAACCCTTTTCTGCTTACAAATAGTGATTTAACTTTGTCAATAACCTTTAATGCGATGTTTTATTCTACAGTATAATACTGTATATACAGTTCAATTTTAATAGATATACACTTAGCGACAAACAAGGAGTACAACAGAATTTGATTTTATATTCGAATCTTTAAAAAATAATTACATAATTTTGTTCGAAGCGTTTAGTTCTAAATCCAATTTTATTTGCGTTTAGTATTCTTAATATAATATTACCATGTAAGTATTAATTTTATTGGCTTATACTGTAATAACTTTAACAAGATAATTGGCAATTAATTACACAACTCAATGGTCAGTAGATTTGTGGGTTTGTAAGTGTTATTAAACAATGTTAAGTAAAATAGCTAGCCAAAAATTTGATAAGTAAATATTTAGTCTTAAGTGACTGACTCTTAAATGGTTTAGAACTAAATGTTTTCAATAAAAATATATAAACAATTTCTATTATTGATCTAAATGTTCTAAAATCAAATTCAAATTCAATAATGCTTTTTGTTTGCCGCTAAGTGTATTAACAATCAAATCTCAACAAAAATTTTACATTAAATAACAATTTATTTATTTTTCTAACAGGATAGCCTGAATTTACAATTAATATTTAAAAATTTATGTTTATATGAAATATTTTGACTAACGATGAAGTGGCAGTCTTTATTTTATATATTTATATTGTAACATGCTAAAATTATCATAGGGATATAAAAAAATATTTTAAAAAAATAAATAGCTGCCAATGGGGGTATAAGGGAGGGGGGTTAAAATTAAAAATTTACAATGGTCATTATTTACAATTATAATTATTAAAATGTAAAATGTCACAGTTCCCCAATGGCGCTGTGGTAACATTAGTGACCTATAACCTGATAGGTCACAGGTTCCAATCCTTTTGGAGCATGTTAATTATTTTTAGTTTTAAAAATTTTATTTTACATTATTTATCGTAAGAGCAAAATTTTTAAACAAAGAATAAATACGATCTTATTAAGAGTTCAAAATGTAATTTAATTCTTATTTGAATTCTTAAGGATACAAAAACCTGATATCTGCAGCTGCACAGTACTGTCATTTTGTGGTCACTATACTTATATCGGGGTTTTGTAAATTTAATAACTAGAGTAAAAACTAACATTCTACACTTTTAAGTTTTAAATAAGTTTACTTAAATCTCATAAATTATCATTTCAAATTTATTTTGTCATTATATTTTTCTATTAAAATTTTTAAATAAAAATAGAAATAAAATGTACAAGTTAAACTATAATATTCATAATCTCATTTAATACCAAATTATACTGTAGACATCGTTTTAGAAGAATAGATTAATTTTATTAATTAAAACACAAAATACACGAATAATAACAAGTTAAAACTATGTGCATGTAGAAAGTTATAGTTGCGGCATGTTGGCTACATGTTAAACAGTTATGATTATTAAAGTTTAATAAACAATCAATATATAATTTAAAACAAAATTTATAAAAAGTTGTAGAAGTTATGATTCAAACATTTAGTCATACAAAAAAAACAATTATAATTTAAACTTATCAATTAACATTGTTTGAATTGCTACAATATCTTTAAATTAAACTATAGTATATTTGATATTCACTTAAAATGGCCAAGCTTCTTATTTATTTAAAACTAATTTTCCATATATTTAAAGTGTAATAAAAGTTTCGAAACGAAATGAGACGATCGGACAGAAAGTTTAAATACAAACAAATGACTTATCGTTTTATTAATGCATTAATTGAATCGACATTCAAGTCATGCATTAAATACTTTGCAAATTATTTGACTTTTCATTAATTTTTGCTTAAATTCAAAGTCATTACTGAAATCAAATTAACTGTTTGTCGATTACTATAGAATATCAAACAATTGAATTGATTTAGTGTTGGATTAAAATGAAAAAACTTTAATATACCTAGTCGGAACTAAAATGATAGTAAATTTAAACGTAATTTATGTTTAATTACAGCTGAATTTAAATTTA
>JAQFXP010001065.1:0-21942 GCA_034693685.1 Belba bartosi
CGTATCCAATCAGAACCCGTATTTCAATTGAAAGACGGTTTCTGATTGGTGCTTGCCACAACAGTCGCTACACTACTCACGTATATATCAATCCTAATCATTTCAAGTGTTAAATTATTTATTGTTTGTTTTTATCAAAATAATAAATTGTCTCAAAGTATAATTTTAATAGTATTAAAGTAACATAACAAATTCTTATTTAAATATTAGTTTTATTATTGATAATTAATTTATGATTAATATTATTAAAAGTTGTTATTTTATCAATTTATTGCAATGATCGAGAAGATTAGCTAATTCTAAGGAAGGAAAATAAGGGGAGGAATTTTTGCTAAAATTTTGGCCAAAAACCTAGGGAGGATCAGGGGATGGATTTTTCCAAAAACGCTCAAAAAGCCTATATATTTATAATAAAATTTTACCAGATTTTACTGGATTTAAATTAAATTTAGTTAAATTAATTGGTTTTAAACCGGATTTAATCACCAATTTATTGAAATTTTTTAATTTTAGCCAAAAAAAGCCAAAAATTTTGCTGGCCGGCAAAAAGTTGAGGGAAGGAGGTACCTTTTAGTGGACCAAATGCTAAGTAGGGAGTCAATAAATCCAAATTTTTAAAATCAAGGGAATTTTTTTCAGATCCCCCCTTCTCAATTCCTGATTTATTGTTACAGCTTTTATTACGATTCTATCAATTAAGACAATTAATTTGTTACAGATGTTTAATAATTGTTTAATTTAAACAAATATTTAAATTTTTAATTGTGTTTAATGCTTACATGCAAAATAATTATCAAAAGTTATAAATAATAAATTAATTTTTTTATATAGACACAAGCTCAATAGTTTTAAGCAACTGCTCATCTTAAAATATGTACAGCCAAATTTTTTTAAGATAGATAAAACATATTTGTATCCAGTTTAATTTTGTAAAAATGAACAACAAACAATGTGCGGCCTTATCAAAAGTTAACGTTTTTAAATTAAAATTTTTAATTAAAATAAAAATAATTTAATAAATAAATATATTTTTAAAAAATAGATGAATTGTTTAAAAAGAAAAAAACAAAAAAAGCGGAAGAGAACGGAACAGAAAAGAAAGCGTTGCGAAGAAGAGGAAAAAAGACGAATGCTCAAAGAGCAGGAAGAGAGGAGAATGGCAATGTGCGAGGGCAGCGATAGACGCTTGTTAAACTTTGAAACTATTTGAATATTTTTTATTAAATATCTTATTATTCATTATTTTTTTCTAAATTTGTTTTTTTTTGGTAAAATTTACTTTTTGAAATAAATTTAATTTTAAACTAATTTATTATTTTGCTGTAATTTCAAGATTTATTTGATTTTATTATAATTTGTTTTTTTTATACTAATCTGGTTTAATGTCGTATTATATTCTATTATATTGTATTATATTTTATATGAATGTAATTTATATATACTTTTAAATCAACAAAAAGTGAACAAGATTAGCATTTGATACGCGAAAAAGTACCCCACTCCCTCGATTTTACCCTTGTCGCCGAAGGTGGTCTCCAAATATTTTGGGGTTTTTGACCAAAATCTGAAAATTTTCTCTAATTTGGTGTTAAATTTAGTTTAAATTCATTTTATATTTAATTAAATAAAATAAAATTTTACCATAAATATATAGGTTTTTGAACGTTTTTAGAAAAATTCGTATTTTGATACTCCTCCCCCCCCACAGATTTTTTTGTTATTTTTGAATAAATTTCTCTTCTTATACTGTACTTCTATATTTTCAATCTTCTTAATCTCTGCAATGTATTCAATATAAATCTCTATATTATACAACTGTAATACTTTATACTACAGGGCGACTAAATATATACAGGCCGTTTCATAAATATGTACAGTCACTAAATAACTAAAGTATGAGCACAAAAACAATATTAGCCAATTTATATCAGCGAATTGATTGACTAATTTTATAATTTTAAACTTATGTCACTTTCGTTAACTTAATTTTTATTTTTATTAATGAGTTAGTAGTTAAACATTACAAATATTGCCAAGTGACATAAGTTTAAAAATAAAACAGGAATGAACAATATGATCTTAATATATTTTCAATAAAAGTTTGGCAAAATGCTATTTACTTAAACTTCAGACTTTTTATAACTTTACTTAAAAACTCAAAATTTTAATATTTGTGTCTGTGTTCGAGTGAATTGATATTCGCATAACTACATCTGTGAGGAATAATTTTAAAGTAGAGTCGTTATCCAGTATTAGCGCTTAGGTTAAATTATACATATTTTTAGTGTGTTTATTTATAATAGTGTGTCGCATTAATTGGTTAATATATATAATTTAATTTGAGCTTGAATAACTTCAAAATTACTCTTCACGGGGGTAGTTATTCGGACTTGGATTTACTCGTACACGGACACATTTATAATTTTATACTAAAACAGAATAATAAGTTACTAAAGTGGTTAAATAGCTTTTTAATAAAAATTAATTTAAGTTTTGTGCAATCTGATCCGAAGCACGCTTTATTTACTACAATATAAACCTATAAATATAATAACTTATTTATAATACTTAAAACAAATGCCACATAATTGCATTGATAATGTTGTTAAAATAAACAAAACATAAATGTTTCTATTAAATCACAAGAATTTCTTACAAATGCCAGCCGCCTTCGGCATCAGGCAAACTATAATATAAATCTATAAAATTGCCAGCCGTCTTTGGCGTCTGGCAAATTATAAAAACAATCCATACAAATTCTATATTATAAATATTATTCCAAATTAACTAATTTGTGTACCTCTGGACCAAAATACAATATTAAAGTATTTTTTTCGGCATATTTAAGCTGTCGGTGATTTAAATTAATAAAATATTTATTAATATTTAAGAAAAATTAAATTAAATGTTAAGAAAGATTATCAAGTATTATAGCAAAAATTTGTTTGTATTTTAGCTTTTACTGTAATGTTTGATTAGATAAAATAACGGATAGTAAAATTTTGTTTTAATTAAAAAATAAAGATCATATTTATTTTAAACTTGTTTATACTGTACTGACTTATACATTTTTAGATTGTAAAAAATTCTTAACCTATTCGGTAAAAAAAACTTAGATTTTGATAAATAAAATATTAGTTTAATTGAAATTAAAACTTTTAAAAATCTTACTAGCTATTTATTAATTTTTAATAGTAAATTGACATTTTATTTTTATAGATGTTGTAGAAATATTTACATCGAACAAGGTGGAGCATTTTCTGGCCAATTACAAGTGTTAATCGTGGTATCCCATACAAGTCCTTCTGGACAGTCAAACGAATAGGCAGTACCATCCATTGTGCATCGAATAAACTTGGAACAATTATTTGGATCCGGGTAATAACATTGGTCTGTTAAGTTACAGTCAGCTGCTAAATCTCCTGTCGGACAAATATAGCCAGGTATTTGTGCTTGTGCTAGATAAGATTTGAAATTAGTTTTATTAATAGAATATTTATTTAATATAAACAATTTGAATTTATATACCAAACATTGCTTGATGAATACATAATATGAAGAATACAAAAAAATAATTAAAAATATTCATGTTTGGTTTGCTAAATAAATTAAAAATTTGTAATAATAATTTTTAAAAATTTAAACTTTATCCTTACAATATTTTAATTATAACTGGATTTATATTATGTTTTGTTAATTATTTTATAAGAGAGATAACATATGGAAAATACAGTAAAAAACATTTTATTTAATTTATTCTATATTTATTCTTTAAATTATTAACATTTATATTACTTGTATTAGATTTAAATTAATTTTAAAATACAGATATTACTAAAATTTTCAACTTAAAATAATTAACAAGCGTTTTTATATAATTTAATTTTTTTGAAATATAACTTTAACATATTTATCAACTGTTAAAATCTATTTATAATTAAATTATTATTATTTATTAATTCAAATAAAATGTAAAATATATTTTGAAAAACAGAAAAATATAAAGTTTGATATAAATTAAAAATATCTTAATTTTTTTAAATTTTTTTTATTGGAATTGAATTATATAAATTATACTTGGTAAACGTAATTTTTATTACAAAAATGTTTAATTATTATAAATTACAATCAAGTATTTCGCGGCCGGGATGCTATTTAAACATTTTCCCATAAATATGGGACGACCTTTAATTAATGTTTAATTTATTTTATTTCTTGTAATTAAATATATAAAAACAAATTTTTATTGAAACAAATCGAATATAAAATAAAAATTTTTTATTTAAAATTTTTTAATTTGATAACAATTTGATAATAACTGAAAATTTCAAAAATACAAACAAATGTTTTCATAAATCGCAATAAAAAGCAAACAAATAATTAATAAATAAAGACAATTAAAGTTTAAAATTTGTTTTTTATTATTAATTAAATTTCAAAGTAAGAATAATTAGCAAGCAGATTTTGTTTAGCATATTGCAAAAATTATTTCGACATTTATTTATGTAAAACAAATCGAAAGAATCCATATCTGAATTCAACCATTGCTTCACCGGTTGTCTCGTCTGAAAAGTGGCGAACATTTGACAATATTTTGCTAAACAATTGCTCTCTTTTAGACTCCGGGTCTTTCAACTCGTTTTCCGCAAAATATATTTTACGTATAGACCAACTCAGAGGCAATAGATCTGTAAATAAAATATTTTAATCAAAAACATTAATTAATTAAATAGTTTAAATAATAAGAATAAAATTTCTAAAAATAATTTCAACAAAAAAATTAATTATTATTTTAAAAACAAATTAAAAACACAAATAAAATATTTTAATAAATAGCACAAAAAATAATTGAAAAAAAAACTTATAAACTATTAATAAGTATTTGTTTTACACATACTTTCGACAAAAATATTTCGATCGAAAATACAAGTCTTGAGATAAAACTCATTTAAATCGACAGTAAGACCAACCGATCCGAACAAATCCAACCAATTCTGAAGTTGTGTCTCCTTCGGTGGTATAGCCATAAACTCCCGTTCGTGGACTGTCTTCTCGTCCGGCGCTAAACCAATGTATGGATCGGAAATCCAATAAATATTGGCATAAATTCGGCCGCTTTTGGTCAGTAATCGGTTGAGATTTTTGGCCACATTTTCCTTATCCCGAATCCAATGCAAGCAATGGTTTGAGAAAATGAGCGATACTTTGCCGTCGAGTGCCTGCAGTTCGGGCGCTAACTGTTCCCAATCGACGCCGAAGTCCTGTGCGATGTATGTAATTTGATTCGATGAATGATTTTGTTTTGCAAATCCAACCATCTCTTCGTCGACATCGATGGCGTAGATCTGGTTTGTGGTCAATGTTTTGGCCAACAGTTGCGTCACATTTCCAGTTCCGCACCCGATGTCCAAAATTATGTCATATTTTCTGTTTTTTAATTAATACTGTTTTAAAACTTTTGTTTTTATATTTGTTTCTTATTATTGAATTTGTTTTTATTTGTAAATAATTTTTGTTTTGCTTTATATTTTGAGTTTTATATTTGATTTTTCAATTGTTATATTTGTTTTGGATTTTTAACATGTTTAAATTTAATTCATTTTTGGCCTTGAATATAATTTTTGTAATTTTGTTGTTTATGATTTTAATTTGAAAAAATTGTTTAAAATAAAATAAATTGTTTAAAATTTACTTATCACAATTTTCGGCCACAATTTTAGCAAGCAACTCTTTAGCATCTCGTATTTGTAGTTTATTTGTCTTGTTGTATTTTTCCGCATCAAAATCCATGTTTAAAACAATTGTTTCAAATATTTTATTAATTAACTTTATATTAAATAAACCAAAAATTAAATTTAAACAAAAATTTAAACTAGACAGAATTATTTTAAATAAAAACACATTATAACGGTGAGCAAGGTGACATTGAAAAAAATCAATAAATTAATCTAGATGACTGGCATTAATTTAATTAATTAAATTTGTTATTGATTCAAGGTTAAACTGTTTAATAAGATAAATTTTGCTATAAAATAGAGATTAAAGAAATTTTTGTTAAAACAGTAAACTATTATACTTTTAAAGTAAATGAAATCAAAGTACAAAATGTATAACTCGTATAATAAAAAGTTTATTGAACTGAGATTAGCATTAAGTGCGGTTCGAGTCTTGAATTCCAGTTCGAAACAACAATTTTTGAGTATGATGCGCAAGCTTGTTGAATTTTTAGATGTAGTCAGGCGTGTATCAAAATTGACAAATTAACAAGCACATAAAAATAGTAGATTTTATGCTTCAAAGTAAATAATGTTTACTATTTTTAGAAAAGAATTTATATTATTTTTTTTAATGTTTTAAATAATTAATACTGGATATTTTAAAAAGTTCAAGGTTGTTTAAGTAAATTTATTGTTTTTTTAACATTTATTATATTGTTGAAGTCTTAATTCTTACTTTTAAATTGTGAGAATTTATCTTGTTGAATCAAATGTCTATGTAAATACAAAATTGTTTGGATTTTATTTAAGCTTTAAGTTAAATATTTATTAGTTCATTCAAGTATTAAATATAAATATGCAGCTAAAACTAGCTTGATAAATAATTTTTTTTTTCAATTAATGTGTTCTAAAACTGTAAAATTTTTAACTGCATTAAAATATTTGAAAACAATAAAAATATTTGCAAAATAAAATCAAGTTATTATTTATCATAATTTTTAAAATATATAATTATTAAAAATATTTTAATTTATTTTTAAATGACATTGACATTAGACAGTGATTAATGATTTGTCTATTTTAATGCAAATATAAAATTTAAAAATATATTTTTTATTGTTTGAAAATATTTTTTAAATTAAATAATCTAAAAAATAATTATTACTTGATGAATTGCAAAACAACTTGTTAAATAATTATTTGAAAAGTTTTGACAACTAATTATTAACTAAATTTATGGCTAAATACAAAATGTAATTAAAATAATAAAAATTCCTTTCATGTAATGAATCTTAAAATTTAAATAATTATTAAACAAATTACGACTGAAACTAGTAGTCAGTCACGAGTTTTATGAATAATTTTCTTTATTTCTTAATTACATTAGAGATGAGTCGCTTAAAAAAATTTGAATAAAAATAAAATTTTTTATATTTCACTAAACAATGTGTTTTAGAAATAAATTTGTAACTTGTTCACGTAATAATTTTAATTTGTTCATGTTTAATTTAGTAAATTATTTTTGATTTTTATAGATTAACATTAAATATCAAGGTTTAAAATATTAAAACATAATTTTAAAAATTTATTATTATTTAAAATACAAAAAAATTAATAATAAAATATAAAACATATGTAACTAACAATTATATCAATATTTGAAAACAAATATTATTTTTATTTACAAATATTTGTTATTATAAACATATTATTTAAAAAAATATTTATTAAAGCATTTCTCAATAAAAACAAATTTTTTAAATTAAATATTTTGTAATAAAAAAAAGTAAAAAAAAATAATTTAAAAATTGAAATTATTTAATTAATTTTGCCCTTGATAAAATATCAAATTAAATTTGTTAAAAAAATAAATTACACAATTAATTTTTTTAGAATTCTAAAATGTAATTAACACTAAGAATATTTTGGTACATAATTACAGATGTGTCATTTTAATTTTCTCTCGTGGTCAAATAAATACTAAAATTTTGTTTTAAGGTTAGCTTTAGTAAAATTATAAGTTTTTTAACATAACTAAATTGCTTACAAATCTAATTGAAACTTGTTGAAATTTTCAAATTGTTAATATACATAATTTAAAAAATAATGATCTTGTAAATATTTTACAGAAAAATCATTGAGAAAAAGATTTTGCTTATTTTTATTACATTTGTTATAATAATAGACATTAAGTTGAGATTTCATTGTCTGTATAGAAAAATAAGATAAAATACAAAATAGTTTTTTAAATCTTTATTCTTAAGGACATAATATCTTTTATTTTTTTAACTTAAAGTTTATTATTATTATTATTATTATTGCAATACTAATGCGATTTTTGTTGTTTTTAATTTTTATTTAATTTTTATTTTTAATATATTTCTTAGAAATTAATTTAAACTTTAAAGACGTAATACATCAAATAATTTTGACAAGATTATATCTTAATGTTATAATGTTTAATATTAAATCTTGTTTAATTGTATCTGCTTAAGTAAACAAAACTTTTTATTATAAATATAATAATTGTTTTATGTAATAAAAAATGGATTTGTTTAATGTGTCGACAACTTTATTATGCATTTGTTTCCTGGGTAAGTTTTTACAATTTATTTTTATAAATTTAATTATATTTGCTGGCTTAATTTGTGTGATGTGCAATTTTTACAATAATAAATTTTAAACAGTAAATTTTATTTAAAATATATAAATTATTTAGTATTTAATACAAAAGTATAAGTTTTATGACAAAATAATTTGGTTTATATCCGGTATTTAAATTGAATTAATTGAAATCTTTCGGTAAAATTCTTTTATATTCACAAAATATTTTTAATTATTCGCGCAATTAGTCTATGAATACATTTTTTGTTTTGTCAAATTAATTTAATTATGAATTCAATTAATTTGTTATAAACTTTAAAAAGCGATTAATGTATTTCCTGTTTGTGTCTATTGTCTAGCAATTGCTTTCATTTCTCTTTTATATTTAAGTTAATTTTATTTTGATTTTATAAAATCTAAACAAATAAAACACTATTTTATAATTAATTATTTAATTGATTTTTTATCTTGATTAATTTTAACTTAGGCATATTGTTTTAATAATATTTTAATAAGTAATTAAATATTAACAATACAAAATATTAAAATCTTTAAAAAATTAATTATTTTCTTAATATAAAAAGTTTTTATATATTTTAAAATAATAAAATAATAAATTTTTTAAAGATTCCATGTAAAATTAACATGTTTACTTTTTACATGTTTACTATTTTGTTTAACAATGTTTAATAAAACTTTAACTTGATAAACTTTAATAAACTTTCCATTGTAAGTGAAATGACACTAATATATAATACAATAGTTTAACTTGTTAATTTAAAAATTTTGTTACAATTTTTCTATTTTTAAAATTTATCTACAGTATATTTTAAACTTTAATAAATTAATAAATATAAAACTGTGCTTGCTATTTCTAAGTTCTTGAAGTTATGAATAAAATAAAAGTTTTAAAAACGTAGTCAAAAGCTACTTGCAAGATTACAAACAACATTGTTATATGCTTATCTGACTGATTTAAACAATTAACAACAAATGAATTATTTACAGAAATTATGTTAAATTTAGCTAGACATCGATATATCAATGTGATATTAATTCCAGCTTTCTGGGCTTTAAATTTGTTTTTTATAATCAAGCTAATTCTTTAAAATTAAATAAATAACTGAATAAAAGCTTTTATTTGAATTTTATTCGAAAAATCATTTGATATTTAAAATATTAGATATTTTGTTGAGATTATCCGAAAAATACAATTATATTCACTTCCGATACAATCGATACGTCTATTCATAAATTGAAAAAAGTATTTAAAAATACAAAAAAAAGTATTATTAAAATTTCAATTATTTAGAATAAAACATTAATTATAACTAATAAGCATGTTTAGATATTCAAATACAATCAATTATGCATGTTTAAAAATAAACTGTATAAATTTTCTTTTACAATGTTTAACAATAATAATATTTGCAATAATAGACATATTTTTTAATTTTAAAAATTTGTTTAGACTTGAATAGCATTAATCGATATGTGTTTGACATTTCAATTATAAACTTATTAAATCAAAATTACTTTTAATTAAAAACAAATTTGGTTTTGACAGTTGCGCTCAATTTTTTTATTTTGTACTAAAATAGGAATATCTGACGATTTAATTGCATTTTATATTAATATAATTTTCTCATCAATTGTTTTTTAAAATTAAATACTAATTAGTATTATTTGTTTGGCTTTTACTCTCGTTAGGTAATTGACTAAAAAGAATAGTTAGTAATTATAAATTGAGCTATACTTAACATTTTAAACATTTTAATAATAATAATAATAATATTGTGAAAAAAATATTTTTAATCTAAGAAAAATATAATATAGTTTAAAAATGTAACATTTTGATATTAATCTTGTTTTATTTAATAATAATTAATTGCAATAGATAAGATTAAAGTAGAATAAATATTAGCTATCGCTAAACATTATATATTAATTGGCATTATGGTTTGATAAAATCTAATTATGAACATGTATAGTTATGTAATAATTTAAACAATAAAACACCGAGAGATAAATAAAAGGAAGATACATTTATTTATCTGATAAAATCACTATAAAAACAAAATAACTTTTACTCTTAAAAACCAAATCTTGGGCTCTATCTAACATGAAATTGATCGTAAATGACGTAAAAATGTTATTTGAATAAAAAGGAGGACAAAATTAAAATTAGCTTGTTAAGATATTTTAGTAAAATTTAAATCTATTATGGGTGCAAGCCAAATTTAAGTTTTCGAGTTTTTTATTAATTATATAGCCAATGGATAATTTAAAATATTGACCAAGAACATGTCATTATTTACCCAATGTTCCACAAACATGATAAATAATTTTTGAATTCTGGGGTCAAATAATTAAATAAAATTATTTGAAATAACAGTCAAATTAAATATTATAAAATATAGCTATAATTAGTTTAAATAATACAATATTTATTACTTAAATAAATTAATTGTTTATAATTAAACAAAAATCAGATAAAGTTTGAAAATAATTAAATAATTTTTCACAAATAATAACAAAATAAAACCAGCTGATTGTAATTCTAAAATATAAAATATTGGCCAATTCTTTAATTTTAATCTTGACAAGATTAAATTAAGAATAATGTGGTTTGACATACATTTGATCAAAAGTGCATTTTCAAATCAAAATATTTTCAAGTTTATTTTTAAGTTTTCAGATTAAGACATTAGGATGTTCAATACTCACTTGTTTATTTTTGTTTTGCTTTGCTACTTTTCAAAACAAAGATGATTGTCACTTTTGCTTTGATCTTATTCACATAATTTAATTTTTTATTTGTTTTTAATCTTGCTTAATAATGTCAAAGTTATTTTTAAGTTATTATTTTATCAAATAAATTGACGTGATAAAATAAAAAATTATTATATTGTTGTTTTTTAGTTAAACGGTTTGATAATAAATTTTTATTTTTAAAGTAATTTGTTTATTAGTTTTGTAATATTATGAAATATTTACATTTATTTTTAATTTTTATTTTAGCTTAAATTTTACAACAACGTAAATTTTTTAATTATCTTGCTAATTTTGTATTATAAATTGTTAAATTAAAATAATTAAACATTTTAAAGTCAAATTTATTACTTTAAAATTATATATATTTTGCTATATTAAATGATTTATAGAACATATTTACATTATATTACTATGTAAGTTTTCTAAACCAATAAATAATTATTACATTATTTTAAGGCGTTTTAAATTTTAGTTGCCTATTTTATTTTAGATATCAATAAATTATATTAATATATTTTTATTGTTTAAAATAAACAAATAAATTCTTTTACCTTCACTTAGCATGCTGATTTACAAAATTTGTTAATAACTTCTATCAATTAATCAGAGATTTAAAATAAATTATTTCTATTTAATAAGCATTATATAAAACTGTAATAAATTTAATAAAATGTTATTTATTTTATATAAATTTGTTGCTATATTTTTTTTAATGAAACATTTGTTCAAAAACAACAAATGAGTAATTCGCACACGAGAGAATTATAAATTTTTTACTCTTGATTTCCGGACAACTATTATTAAAATATATTATATTAAAAATAGGTTGAATTGCCTTGCTTATTTTATAATGCAATTATTAATATAAATATATATAATAGTAAAAAATAATAAAAATTTATCTTGCTATAATAAATGATTTATTGACAATATTAGGTTGGAAAATTTTAAACACATATAAATTTAATAAATTAGACATTAAAAAATTTTAAGGCGTTTATAAAATTTGGTTGCTTATTGTATGTAAATGAAAAATATTTTTATTGTTTATAATAAACAAATAAATAAATAAATTCCTTTACTTTCACTTAACATGTTAATCTGCATAATTTACTATTACCTTCAATATATTATTCAAAGTTTAAAAAATTTAAATTTTCTTTAATAAACTTAATATAATTACTGAAATAAATTTAATCAAGTTTTTATTTGTTTTATATATTTTTTGTTTTATTATGAAATTTATTAATGCGAATAAATTTAAGGTATTTTTGCCTTAACGAAAAAATGTGAATTTTTTGCTAATTTTCAAAATCAAATAAGAATTTTATTATTACGAATCTAACATTAAATTAATTTTATTCATTGCTTTTGTTTATTTAAAAGCAATGAATTAATTGCTTTAATTAATTGTTTGCTTTTATTACCATTTTATGCGTTAATTCATAATTATTTTTAAATCAAATTTTTTTATTACATTTATATAATATTAATAGTCATAATAGTGAGGCCAATGTTAGAGTAAACTTGAAATTTATTTTTTATGTAGATTATAAACATTAAATTGTTAGTTTATTTTTTAAATAAATATTTTTTTGTTTAATTAGTCAAATAAATAAATTTGAATTAAAAATAGTTTCGTTGTGAAACTATTTTTTATTTAAGTTTGTTTTTTAATATGTTTATAATTAAATTTTTTTAGAACAAAATAATTATTTGTTAAGCTTAAAATAATAAAAATACCGCTTTTTATTTACCTCGTAATAATTATAAAATTTGTATGTTAAAATAAAAATTTCTTTAATCTATTGATTAGATATAAAAAACAATATGTTGAAAAATATTATCTTGTTTAATTAAATTTAAAAATACAACAAAACAATGTGTAGGTCACAAGAGTGGGGTCAAAGTCAGTTAGTATTTTAAATAATAAATTTATAATAATATAAAAATAAACATTTACAATTAATATTTACATAACATTAACAAGCTTAAAGTTTAAATAATAGACACATTAGAATTTTTAGATGCACATTTTCAAACAATTTTTAAAATGCAACTTATAGCATGATAAATTTAAAAACTATAATAAAATATATTTTTAAAATATTTATAACGCCTTTTGTGGCAAAATTGTAAAAAAAACTTTAAAATATATAAAATATTTGTATTAATCTGTGTTTTTTCTAACATCAATTGATTTAAATTAGCAAACTAAAATCTTAAATGAACATTTTTGCTAGATTGAGTTCAAGGCTGTGCAACACATAGTGTTTTATATGTTTGTGACAGTCAATGAAAAAAATATTTTACAGTTTTTTTCTTATATTAAGCAAAAGTTTTTTTTAAGAATTAGAAGAATTATCTCTCAAATAGTCGTTTGTTTAGCCCATAAATCATAGACTACTTTAAGCCTTACTTTATATAGTCAATGAAATTTGTGTTTTTTTTTATATACAAAACATAAATAAGTTTTTTTAACTTTGACTAAAAATTTGTTTTAATGTGTTTTGAATTAATTTTGTTTTATTTATTTTCAACATTAATATTGAATAAATTGTTTTTATTTATTATTATTTTCTCATTTAAACATTTTTTATGTATATTATTCAAAACACAATTTTAAGCAACACTTTAATTGTAAATAAAATTAAAGGTTTTTGTATTTATTTAATGGATTTTAATATGTTGTGTATTTTTGCAAAATAGTTAAAAGTTGCGCTTGATAAAAATTAGTAAATTTTTTGCTTTTATTAATGAATATATTAAGTAATTTGTGTTTTATTACCATAAAAAGTAATGAAACAAATATTTCTAACAATAAATAAAGATTTAATATAAGAAATCAAATCTAATTAATCTTTTAATCAATTTATTTAACACTTAAATTGGATATAAAATAAAAATTAATTTTTTTAATAAAAAATATTTTGTTCAATACTAACCGTCATTATGTAATCAAAAATATTTGCTAATTTTTAAAATTATTTTTTGTTTCCATAACTAACCCATGTTTAACCGTATTGGGTAAAAGTGTCAGGGTGTTTCCTACTTAAATCAATAGGCGTTTAAATATTGGTTAAAATATTTTATGTTTTTTCTAATGTTTAAATAAATTAGTTTAAAATTTTTATTCGATTTTTATGTAATTTTTTCAATAAAATAATTTATAGAAATATAAAAATGTTTTTTAAATTTAAAATAAATTTCTAAAACGCTTTCAGTTTTTTATAATAAATATATTTTTATTAAATTTGAAAATAATTTTTTGAATAAATTTTTTATATATTTATCATTAGATTTAATTTTTTACTTATGGTTTGAAATGTTTTGAATAATTGTAATAATTTTTCTGAAAAACATTTTTTCAATTTATTTATTTTAATCAAACATTTTTGCCTTTATTTTGATTTTTCAAATATGGGTTGAATTTGCGTTTAAATCAAAACTATTTTTTAATTTATTTATATAAAAGAAAATATTTTGTATAATAAATGATAAAAAATTTGTTCTCAAAGACACTATTGTTTTCTAAACATTTAGTTTAATAACAAAATTCTTATTTATTTTCATTAGTTATGAAATTATTTTATTTTCGTTTAGATTAATATTTTATTTCATTATTTGATGAATAAAATTAAAATATGAATAAAAAGAATAATTTTTTTGACATTACTTTTGATTTCATATTTAATTTTTTATATTATATTTTGCTTTTTTATAATTTTTATTTATTTTTTGTATTTAAACAAAAAACACGATTTGATTAAAAATAAAAATTTATTTATTTTATATACAAATGATTTGCAAAAAAAATAAAAATATAAAAGAATTTTGATTTTGATTTGATGTGAAATTTGAGTTTATATCTAATCTAATGCATAGTATTGTATATTTCGTAAATTACTTCTAATTTTTATCAAATGTTTTATTTATTTATTTGTTTTAATAATTAGATAAATGTAAAGAATTTTTACTTTTATTCAAAACTTTAGCACAAATTTGATTTTCAATGAAGAAGATTAACAATTGATTTATGAGATTATGTATAAAATCTATAATTAATTATAAACTTTATTTACATAATAGCCTTAATTAGCATAAAATTTAAATTATTTGCTATAAATCAGAAAAATTAGTTCAACAGTCACTCAATGAATAAAAAAATGATCTTTTTATTAAAAAAAATCATAAAAATGTAAAACAAAAATATTTAAAATAATTATTTAAATTATACAAAATTCCTAACATTTGCTAAAAGTTTTCAAATATTTAACTAAAATAATAAACATATTTAATTATTAAAAATATTACAAAAAAGAAAATATGAATTATTATTAAATAGCAATTAAAAGACATTTAAAGTTTCACTAAATATAAGATTAGAATAGATTTATATTAATGACAATCGGAATATAATTGTAATTTGAGTTAAGGTAAGCAAAAAAATAAAAAAAAATAGTTATAATATATTTGCAAAACATGTTTTCCATTCAAATGCTATTTTAGAAAACAAACTATAATTTCAAACAACTTTTTCCTATTAATCAATTAACAATCAAAAGACAATAGACTCTGAAAATAATTTTGACGAAAGCGGTGACAAAACTAATAATACCTTAAGTTATAAATTATAAAAATCAAAAACCAAACTAAAAAATAGCAATAAATTATATATTAATTAAATATCAATCAATCGATAAAATGAGTTAATTAATAGTTTACACAAAAATCAGAACATATTATACATAATTTTGAAATTAATTATATATATAAATTAATCATTAAAATATTTTGACAAAAAAAATTAATATGCTAAAATTTAATTTGAAATTTTCAAGCATGTTCATAAAAAATTGTAAATTTATATTTGCAATTTTAATTTCAATTAACAATTTTAAAATTTACTAAGTACAATAATTAGAGAAAATTACACTTTTTAATAAGTTAAAACTGTAATTATATAATTTCTGCATTTATACAATTACAACTTGTTTAAATAAAACAAAATATAAATTTCAATAATATTTTCGAAAATTTGCTATAAAGGAATATATAAATAAAAATTAAGCTTGTTACATTTACATATCATCACATATTAGGATTGACTTTCATGAGTGAAGAGAAGTTAACAAATACTCTCATATGATATGAAAAGTACAAAAATAATTGATTGATTCGTTTGAATAGCTATAATACTGTCCGAATCAAAGTTAACTAGCCATCAATAAATAATTATTATAATTTTTAAAATAGTATAAATAGCTAATAATTAAAGTAGCAAGTTATATAATGGCTAATGACTTTTGATTTAAACTGTAGTTCTGTTACTAAACCTGTTGAGTAGACCTACTTATGCTAACCATTACTACTCTCTCGCGGCTCTCGAACTGTAAAAATGAGTATAATTTCTCCACAACTGCAACATCAGAGCCCATACGCTCACACTTTTCACAAAATTGAAGTTATTTTTTATATTTATCTCTTTTTTTTTGCTGCAATCGAATCAATTGTTTTGTGAATAGTATTTGTTATTCACTCTCTTATTGTGTTTTAATATTTAAGAATATATTATAATCAGTGAATAAACGCATAGTTTTAGTGCGACGACAGACCTCTGCAGTGAATGTGAAGTTTGAATATTGTTTTGAATTCAAAAACTTTTTTGTCTTTTTTAAACTATAATTCATTCGTTGTCTAACTGTTGAAAGCGTTTGTAAAAGATGTGATTTTTTAAGTTAAGTTTTCTTGCATAATAATTTTTTTTTAATTTAACAATCAAGTTTATTTTATACATAAATGTTTTGGTATATTTTGTTGTGAAAATGTCTAAAAGAGTAAAATTTAAATTGAATTTATTTTTGACACTATTTTTAAATATTTTTATTATTCAGTTATTTTCCGATATTCTTGGTAAGTTATTCATATTTCTTATTTTTTTAATGATCTTGATAAATTTTGAATGTTGCATTTTTTTTTATATTAATTTTTTCTATAATTAGAAACAATTTTTAGTTATTTTTGATTTTAATGATAATAATTAAAATAAATTTCAATTTATATTTATGTCAATCAAAAGCAAAATTTCAATCAAAGCATAAAATTTTAAAAATTTAATTTTAATTAAAATAAAAAATATATTTAAACTCAAACTATAATAACAATAATTTTAAACTAAATTTATTCATAAAATAACAATTGAATTAAGAGTAAGAAAAATATAGACAAAAAGCAAAACATTTAATCATTTTTAATACAAAAGTGAAAAAACTTTTATCTCTCACTTCAATACACATTAATTGTAATCATTTAACAAAAAAAATATTTTACATTCAAACAGAGCTCTAATAATGTGTAAAAATTGTAGTCAATCTTAAGCTCTATTTATAACAAAAAAATTCTTTAAAATTATAATTAATTTATATTTGAAACTCAAAACCGGATTACATATACACTTGTGATGAAAATTAAATGCTTTTTATAAGTGTATTCATAAATACAATAAATGGTTTTTACTCTAATTAACGCCTATTTCGTAAAACATGGGAATAATTGTCTGTTTTTAATATAAACGCTTTTTTTATTTAATATTTATTATAATTTTTTTATGTATTTCTAATTTTATATTCAGTTTTAATTATATATTAAAAATAATTTTTGACTTTCAAGTCAATCAATCATTTCATTGAATATTATTAATATTAAAAATAAATTATTTTCGATATTATTCGTTATATTAGAAGTTTGATAAAATATTTTTGATTAAAAACTATTTAAACATTTTTTGTATTAAATATTTGTTTTTATAATATATATTGCTTTCTATGAGTCCGTGAACTCAATATTTATTTAAATATGAATTTTAAACAAATATTTTGCAATTTTTAGATGAGATTTGATTTTTATTTTTGCATATTTTATGGATTATTAGTGTTTAAAAGTGTTTAAAAAGTTTTTCAAACAAATAAATTACATAAAAATAAGTATTTTCTAATTGTTTGAAATCAATAACTAGAAAAAATATAAGTTTGAAAAACTCTTATCTAATCATTAAATAATTTATTCTAAACAAAATTAAAATTATTTTTCAAATAAATTTAAACTATTTTTTGTTAAAAAAAATAGAAGTGCATTAAAAAAGTGATTTATTAGTATTTATAAAAAATTAAACTAGCAAATATATTAACAACAATAAATTCATGGATTGAGAAGAAATTTTTTTTAATTGTTGTTATATCCGGTTTAAATTCAGTTATTATAAATTAATTTATTAAAATAAAAATAGTCTGCACAAATTTTACTAACATATAAACCTGCTAAACGTTTAAATTTTGCGCTAATAAACTTAATTAAATGTTGTGCTAGATGAAAAGACGCGGCTATATAATACAGTGGTGCAATTTGTTAAATAAAAATCAATTGATTACTAATTTGTTTTTTATTTTTGAACTTTATCTATTTATTTATATTTAAATAAAACATATTTTAAATTTTAATAAATTAATAAATATAAACCTGTGCTTGCTATTTATAAGTTACTGAAATTATGAATAAAATAAAAGTTTTAAAAATGTAATCAAAAGCTACTTGCAAGATTACAAACAACATTGTTATATAAGGCCTACTCTAATGCATTAAATTGTGAATCAACTCAATTAGAGTTACATAAACTACGTTTTTAGTGGTGTGTCAACAGTTGAGAGTATTAGAAAATATAAGGAAGTTTGCCAAGGTGAGGGGGGAAAGTAAAATTGCTAAACTGTAAGATAAATGTATGGAATAGAATTGTGTGAAAATTACTCTCAGCCATTTTAGCCATTTAAATTAATATGCTAAATTTAAATTAAAATTAATTATAATTTACTTAAATAAAGTCTAAAATATTTGCCGGCTGATAAAACACAAATAAGAGAGTTTCCAGTTTACAGCTCATCACTCTGATGAAATATTTGCCAGATTTTTAACGTTAAATATTAATTAATAATTAAATATTTTATATTCAAAATTCTAAACTTGTTCAAGCAAAAATAACTAAAAGTTTAATTTAATTGTGACACAAGTTTAATATTTAGTTAAAATTATACAATATTTAAATATTAAGATTTAAGTAAACTTAATGATTATTTGCAAAAACAATTTATCTTGGTTATAATGTGCGGAAACGTTAATTTCTATGCTATAGTCCAGTAAAAGGCAATTAGTAAAGTTCAAAAGTGTTAGTTAGCTCTTTTACTGTTTATTAAACATACAAAAACATGTTATCTAAATAGGCCTCAGATAGGCCAGACTAGTCTTTGCAAATATATTGTTTTGTATTTCTTAATAAACAGTAAAAAAGATAACTAACACTTTTGAACTCTTAATAATTGCCTCTCACTGCTATAGTCTATCTCTAATCTAGTAAATTTCTTGGTTTAATAAAAATTTGTTCAATATAAGCGGAATTCACTATAAACAATCACAATTTCATAATATATTTAAAATTGATTCTTAACAAATTGTTCACTATAAGCGAGTATTTATAACACAAAGCGGGATAGACTGTATTTATTAATCGTTTAAAATACAAACTTATTTTATTTAAAATATATTTAAAAACATATAAAAAATATTAGATTTTGCAAAAATAAGTAAAATGACTAAAAATCAGTTCCGGTAGGAGTGGAGCAAATATAAAATACTATTTAATAAATTTTGTTTTTTTAAATCTGTACCTAATCCTCAACAATAAATGTCAAAAATTTTTGAAAATTTTATTTTAATCTTAATTTGACTTAAACTGTAAGATTAATAAAGATTTATTTTTTATTATAATATTGATCTAGTTACAAAAACAATATAAATGTTTTTTAATTAGATCACTCAATAATGTTTTCCCACAAAAATGCTCTAGGCTAATTGAGAAAGCAAATTAATTCGAAAACATTTATTATACTAAACCAAATGATAGATCATTTTCATTGAAATTTTTTTTAATTTTTCTTTTAATTCACACAAAAATCTAATCAATTATTAAAAAAGTAATTTTTGAACTAAAAGTAAAATCATTTTGTTTTAAATATTAAAAATTAATTAAATTTCTAAAATTTCAAAACATTTTGAATTTGGGTGTATCTGAAAAATATATATATTTTTAGTTGTGTCTAGATTAAATATTTTTTAATTAATCTAGTTTATTTTTATGTCAATTTATTTTATCTTGTTTAAATTATAATATTTGTTAAATTAAATCTTTTTAAAAAAATATATTATTTAAAACTGAATATAATGTCAGAATTTATAACAATTTAAAATGTTTTTGATTTTTATTATTATTGATTAATTGATTGTGTCTTAGATTATGGTTAAAATTCATTAATCAATACATTAATCAAAAACAAATTATTTAATACAAAAATATTTTCACTTTCAATGATTTAATAAAAAATTATATAATTAAACATTAATATATTATTGTTTATCTTACTATATAAAATAATAATATGACAGAATGGCTGTTTACAACATGTAGGTGGAAAATATATATATAAACATTAAGACATTTAAATTAACGCACAAATAATAAATTAATTAGAAATTTAATTTAAATAAAATTTTCAGTAAAATTTTAAATAATTTATATCAACTTATAATAAAGCACAAATTAATTAAAAAAAATATTGAAAAATAAACTAGACTTTAGATAAAAAAAATAGTTTAAATAAGATATAACTAGAAAGACAGAGGAGTATATAAGTAAAGTACAAGAGTATGAAAGAAGGAGTGAGAGGGGAATTAATAAAAATATAAAGAAAAATCGGGAGGAGTGGTGTATGTCCTTGTTAAATATAAGTAAAATTTAAAATTATAAAAAACTAAAATTTATTTTTAAATTATTTAAATAATATAAAAAATAATTTAATTGTTTTAATAAAACTACAAAATTCTCAGAATAACTTTAAAAATTAATAACAAATTTATCTATGTTATATATCAAATCAATAATAAGATAAAAACATTTATCTTAAAAATAAGTGAAACTATAATATAATATAAAAAATTATTTTCATTTTTATCCTTTAATTTTTAATTCAAAAGAATTTGAAATAAAAAATATTTTTTTCTATTAAGAACAGAGCGTATAATAACAGTTATAATAATAATAATAATAATGTGAATTAATCGACGACTTTATTGAATACAGTATTTGATTCAAACCTTTTTGTATAACAATTGGGATTAAAATTTAGAGAAATTAATTTTAAAAAATTATATTATAATCATCGAATAACCTAGTTAAATTGAATGGGTGTGCGTTTGATTATTTATTTAGTATTTATTAAAATAATCATTTTTTACCTGTAATTTGTGTTTTAAGTATGATAATTTATTTCACCTTTTCTATTTACTAATTTAAATTAAAACTAATTGAATTATTATTATTAAATTAATTTTAAATCTTAGAAACTAATTATTATTTTAATGTTTATAATCATTGACGACAACAATTTAAATTTTGCGCTTGAAATATTGCCGCGTTAAAATAAACCCTGCTACTTAGCAGGTATGTTGTTAAGCAATATTAAACAAGTGGCCCCAAGTGGCCCCAAAGACTTGAAAGTTGTCGTCAATGTTTATAATTGTTTAATATTTATTATTTACATGTTAATTTAAAATATTTAATTCGAAAGGTGGTTGTATATTTAACGATATTATTATGTAATATAAAAGTTAACAAACATTTTAAACTCTGAAAAATTATTATGCTAGTTAATATAATTTAAAGGAGTCATTCGGCCAAGCGTAACAATTTATTTGAATGCACCACTTTTTATGTAAACAAGTGATGCAAGTGCTATGTAAAGCA
>JAQFXP010001066.1:0-21941 GCA_034693685.1 Belba bartosi
TATTATCTTTAAAATAGTAAATAATAAAAACAACAATTTTTTTTATTTTTTTTAAATGCTAAGCTTGCGTGTTTATATAAGCCTTTTAAAATTAGATTATAGTTCTAGTAGTTGAGTAAATATAAGAATTTTGTATAAAAAATATATAAAATTTGAGCTTGTTAAATATTTATTTTAATTTAAACCTTTAGCTTTGTTAATTTATTTTAGAAATTAATGGTATTGTACAAGACAGTCTCAAAACGTATAAAGATAATTAAAAAAAGATAGAGAACATATTTGAATTGTTTTACCAAAAACATCCGAATTTTGTTATCTTGTTAATT
Source organism: Belba bartosi (assembly GCA_034693685.1). Taxonomy (NCBI): domain Eukaryota; kingdom Metazoa; phylum Arthropoda; class Arachnida; order Sarcoptiformes; family Damaeidae; genus Belba; species Belba bartosi. Next base: position 327 of record JAQFXP010001066.1, read on the forward strand.
GAATTCTTGTACTGCAATCTAAAGTTGGATATCTTAGTGAATGTGATTGAAAAACTCATTTAATGAATAATTCCCGACATTATAGGCTTTGAATATATTTTGGAGGTTCAAAACATTTTTGCAATCTTGACCTCACCATGCTTACACTAAATCAAACTAAATTGCTTTTCTCTCCTAGAAAACTGAATTAAATATTAATTCTTAATTAGATTAGAATATTTGAAAACTTTTCATTTAGAAATTTTTTTTAATAAAATCTCATTAAAGTTTGAAAATCTTAAGCCAAATTGAAATTACAAATATTGATTTTTGAAATTAACGTTGTTAATAAATAAATAAATTTATTTTATTTAAATTACAATTTACAAATTTAAAAACTTTTCAAATCATGGTAATAAATTTTTCAAAAATTATATTAATATATAATTTATGAATAATTTATTTATTAATAAAAAATCCTATTTTATTAATCAATATAAAGTTATTTTTATAAATATTTTTTATTAGAATAATTTTATTGGAAAAAAATTAAAAAAACAAATTTAATGCTAACACAACTGCCATATATTTGCCAAAAAATATAAATTGTTTTTATTGATTATTTTCAAATCGGATTCAACTCTATTGCTATTGACTGCATAACTCAATTAAGTTGCAATTGTTTTTCTTTCCTTTAAATTATTTTTGTATTCGATTCGATTGATTTAACTAAAATTGTTTCTGATTTGTAAATCAATAAAATTTGATTTTTATAAACAAGACAAAACTTTTGCTAATTTTTTAAAAAATAGAACAAAACTATGAATAATGTCTTGATATTAAAATATTTTTAATTCTTGGTCATTTAAAAAAGATTAGCTTGTTAAATATAATATGTTTCTATCTTAAAAATATAATTCAAAATTTTAAAATTTATAATTATAAATTTAAGGCAATTTAATTTTGCATGTTTATTTTAAAATAAATGAAAAATTAGCAATTTTTGCAAATAACCATTTGCATATGGTTTGTTATATAAATTTAAAAATATTAACTAATGTAATAATTGATTTTATATTTAAAGTTAACATTATCTGAAAATAATAAAAAAAAATTTAAGCAAAAAAAATTATTTTATATTGAAAAAACACTTTTAATATATTATTTTTTACTAAATTATAAATATATAAAAAAATTAATAATTTATTTAATGTGCATATTAAAACTGTAAATTAAAGTTTTAATATAACACTTAATAGCATTATTTAACGTGGCAAGATAGAACTATAAAATTATTAATTATTAAACATTTTAGCTATTATAATTATTAAAATATATTAAAAGTGTTTATTAACACGAAGTTTGCATTAGTAAATTTTAGCATATTTATTTTTATTTTGACTAATTTGAAAAATATTCTAATTTATTCAATTTATTCGCATTCAAAAACACATTTATTATGCGATATATTTTGTACAAAAAATTTATATATAAAGTAGCTTTTACTTTCAATTTAAACTTTAATAAATTAAAATTTGTTCAGTAAAAAAAACATAAATTAAAAAACTAATCAATATTATGTTACTATTTTAGTAAGCACATCTAATCAAAAAATTAAATTTTATTTAACACAAAAAATATGATAATCTTAATGAGAAAAAACTTATTTTTGATTACAACCACAAAAAAGATTTAAAAATAAAATAAAATAAAAATTAAGAATAATTACCAAAAAAAAAGAAACATACATAAATATACAAGCTACAAGAATCGACTAATTAAACAGTTAATTAGGAAAAACAATTAATGGCAATTAACATAAAATTAGCATTAAACTAATATTTTTGAAAACGATTGTCAATTTGAACCAGGTCTGGAACTGAACACTTTTATCAAGCACTTCGAGCCACTCTATTATGATAATCATAAGCTACGAAATCAGCATTCGAGAATTAAACGCGCCCTGAATAACAATATGCCGGCAGTTAAAACGAGCCAGGCCATTAACGGCACATCCCAACCGAGATCTAATGTCCGGCATAATACCCAAAATGAGATTAGACTCGATTTTTCAGCCCATAGTCGCCTCTTTCGGCTTGTGATCAAAACTGATAACTCGTTGTTTGCGTCAGACGTTGTGTTCGAGTCGTCGTCTAAAGGATTATTTAATTACGACACGAATAACATTATTAAAGGCTATTTAGAAGGTTTGTATTGATTTGTATTGATCTGTTTTAGCTTTTTCGCCTTTATTTGCTATTTAATTTTTTTTCCTGTAGTTCATTTATTTATTTAATTATTTTTCATCAATAATTAAGTTTTAATTAAGCTATTTTTGTTCAATTTATTTGTATAATAAATATACATGCAACAAATAAAATAATTTATAAAGATAATATTTTTAGTAATAATTATCTAATAATTACTTAAAACTGCAAAAAGTAAATTTATTTTATTTTAAATTAGATTGTGCTTGTCATAAAATATTCACCATTAAATTTTTATTTTTACCAGCCAAAATTTATTAGTAAAATTGTATTAAAATTTTTGATAAACTAACCATGCAAACTCACATGTATTAAATAGTATTAGTACTTGTACAAGCAAAAATATTGAGTAAACTGAAAATAAAAATGATAAAAAAGGAAAATATTTTTATGATTCAGTACTTCTTGTAATCGCTTTATGTAATTTTCTACATCAATATACAGTAAAATATAAATTTTATATAACATACGTATAAATGAGTAAATTATTAATAGAAAAAAAGGAGTAAAACAAATATTGAAAAATTTATCCAAAAACAAAAATTTCTTATATAACGAACAGAGAATTGATCTAAACTGCAAACAATTGCTAATTCTAATACAAATAAGTTCTTTATTCCAACATTTGATGCATTAATTTGAGATCAAAATTACTACAAGAGATGTGTAGATATAATACGGGAATAAATTATAAGAATAAAAACATGTAAAATTTTTTTATCACAAATGGATAACAGAGTACATAGGAGAGGGTGAATGGAGCATAATGAATTATGTATTAAAATTTTACAAGCGCAAAAATGTATGCAATTTTCTTTTATTAATATTTATAGTTAGGCTTATATTCTCTTTACTATGTGCAATTTATTATTTTTACTAAAATATAACCTAATCTTAATTGAAAAAAAAAGAAATTTACGGTTGAGAGTTGTGTAGTTTGTTTGCTAGCAACTCAATTGCATAGAAAATTGTGTCAGCTTCAATTCTCTTTTTAACAAATCAAATAAATTGATCCGAATTCTGAGTTTTAATGCAAATTAGCTCTTGCTAGAGCACCGCTACTGTGCCGTAATTGCAAGTGTGTAAATTTGCTAATTAACATAGACAAAATGCTTGAATTTTTATTGCATATTGATTTTAAGCACATCAATACATAAACTTTGAAATTTGTATTTGAATTTTATTTTTGAATTAATTTTCAAAAAAAAGTATAAAATATATTCAGAATAAATAATTGAAAAGACTAACTTTCAGTTAAAAAAAATAAATATTAGCAAGTAAAATCGTAAAATAAGATTTAACTAGAGTTTTAGTGTAGATAAATCTCAATTTATTGATTAGTTTCAACGAAAACATTTTGTAAACCGATTTTTGTACAGAAAAGAGAGTTGAATATAAAATAACTAAACTTGTTAATTCAACTTAATGTTAATGTGATAAGCTAGTGCCAAGCATATTCCATGCAGTACAAAGGGGTGTGGCGGCCAAACCCCCTCTTTTCCGGCATAGAGTTAAACAGTTTAGTTAATATTGATGTAAAAGAATTAATTAATGTTTAGAAAAGCAAAAAATAAATTCGAGTTAGAAATCGAAAACATAACACAAAAACTGTGAACACAATACCAATTGACTAAACAATGTTGTGATTTGTGCGGAACAGATGACGAGAATTCAGTAGTGGAAGGAGTGATCACATCCGAGGGTCTAATCGACGGCTATATACAGACAACTCACGAGGAATACTACATCGAACCGGCGAATCGCTACTTCGATTCGCAAGACTTCCATTCGATTATCTATTTGTTGTCATCCGTAGTGTTTCCAACGATTAACAAAAATATTTCTAATTATTTTCAAAGTTATTACAACATTAATAACAGTGCGTATAGTGCGCCGACAGCACCGGATTCGATGTGTTGTCATAACTGTTCCGATTCATCGACGGCTGATAAAACCGGTGACAAAACTAATGACTATTTTCGAGCCACTCATCAGCCAAATGATGCAAAGAGTGGCGCAAAAGGCGATTCGAATCGCAAATACAGCCGACGTTTGATTAAAGACAATATTCGGAACAGTAGTACCACTGGTAGTAGTGGTAGTAGTGATGAGCGTTCAATCAATTCACTGTTCAGTCAATTAATCAGTAATTTAGTGAATGAGAAGAATCCGAACAAAACAAACAACAGATTCAATGCAAAGCCAGCGATCAATAGGTGGCGAAGAAGTAGTCGTCGAAAGCGAGATAATGAGAGCTATAAAAATGGAGACAATAGTCGAAACAATGATCCGAACGACAAGAATAAGGACTACTATTGGAAAGATTTCGATTCATTGCATTACACAGAGTCCGAGCCCTACGGCGTGAGGGCTGTCCAGCGGACGCACTGGACGGACGACCGGCACGAGAGACACGTCGTAATTGATCCGAAGAAGACGACTTGCATGCTCTACCTCCAGGCCGACCATCTCTTCTATGAGCGCATGGGATCAGATGAAGCCTGCATTGAGGCCATGACCAGACATGTCCAGAAAGTCAATAGTATTTATAGGAATACTGGTTAGTCTTTTCCATTAATCTTATTTTCTTTTGTTTTTTATATACAAACCATTTATTTATTATTTGATATATTTTTTTCGCTTAAAATCAATTTAATTGAACTTATTTTCTATTTTTTGCGATATATTTTTGTCTGTTTTTAGGTTTTTGTTTTGTTTTAATAGTTTTGGTCTTTAATTATTTTTTATGTTATAGAAAATAATCAAACAAGATAATAAATTGCAAGTGTCTGAGAAAAAGATGCAATTTCTAAAAACAATCTAGCAAAAATATAGACATTCAGTCAGAATTGCAATGTTTTATAGATTTTAAGTTTATTAATCATAAAAAAGATTTAAAACAAACATGCTACAACATAAGTTTTATTTGCTAATTAATATTAAACATCATACTTAATTAATTAATAAATAAACTTGAAACTTTTTTTAATTATTATTTTTTTAAATATCTAATTAGTATTAATAATTAATTACATTATTTTCCTAAATAAATAAATTGCGAAAATTTCTCAGATAGTTGCATTTTACAATTTTTGTTTGTTTTGTTTTATATTTAATTAATTTTCTAATTTTAAAAACCGATTTAATCCTTTGGTTTAATTTTGTTTAATTAGTTTATTTATATTTATTTATTGCAATCCATATATACACTAATGAATGTAATGATTATATTTGGGTTTTGAGAAGAGGGCAAATCAAACACAAATCCATTTGCCTTTGATTTTCATCAAATATTAAGTCTTTTATATTCAGAACTCTATTGTTGAACAACTCATTACTTATTCTCTTATCCGATATTAGGCCAGCGATGAGAATGAGATTTATTTCGATTGTCTTTTGCTATTATGTCTACTCTTAGCCGAACTACTCATACAATCGGCAAAAGTTTTTCTCTTCCATTCAATTGATTCCAAACTTTTTCGTTCGAATAACAATATTTGGGTCAAAATAATTGCAATAATTGTTATTAGATCGATGACTAAGTTCTTAAGCATGTTAAATTGGTCTTCTTATTTAATTTAAAGTAAATCCAGCAAGCGAGATAATTATTTCGAGATTATATATATTTAATTTGCCCTAAAATGTACTTTAATTTTACAGTATCTCAAAACAGGAAAACTTAATAAACATTAGAATTATTACTATATTAACAAAAATTTAAGTTATAGTAACAGAAATGTATCTTTACTTTAAACTAATAACAAGTTAATATACTTTTTTGACTTAATTACACATTTCTTATCAAATAATGACTGTTCTTCTAATCAAAAAATAATATCATTTAAGTAATTATTAAAAACTATTTTCTGAAAAATAAAGTTTTTAAGAAAAACACTTTTCATTAAAAAAAAAACAATTAAATGAGAATTTTGATTGAAGCAAAAATATTTTCGATATAATTATTGTACGGATGACACAAGTAATAGGAATGTCATAAAGTGAGTGAAAACGAGTGCTTAAGGAATCGATATTTAGTTTATCAGTTGTGAAAAATCTATGGAAAGACCTTATGATTTGAAGTAGTTGTCGGATATAGAGGTTGGAAATTAGTATACGATAAGTGTTAAGTATAGTTAGAGTAGATTAGACTAACATTTCGACGCACAGTCGTCTAATGGCTTATTGATTTGTTTGCAATGTATTGATAATATAATGCCGAACAGCCAGGATAAATTTTCTACCACTAACGTTTATGTATTTAGTATGTTGGCCACGTTGTTAAATATGTTCTTTAAATTTAGAAATTTTGCTAGATAAGTTTTTGAGTTTTGAGGTTGGGAAAGTTGTACTTTTATTAATTTCTAAATTTAGAACGAGCTAGTAAATTTGATAGTTTTTAAGTATTATTTTTATTTGCAATATATGTAAATAAATCTAATTATAAGTTTATTTATTTGTATTTAAATACCTTTAAAAAATGTAATTCAAATAAACTGCAATAAACATAATTATTTTAATAAAATTTAAATACTATCCTAGCTAGCTTATGGTTTTATCTGGCTAAATGTACACATCCCTACTCTATATTTTCAAATCTAAGCATACTTGTATTAATCATACAGTCATTCAAACAATAATATTATTTTTGTGCCGTTTAATCGAAAAATTTTCGAAACACTTGTGTGGATATCAATAGAATTTAATATTGATTTTTTAGTACTTTTAGAAATATATAAGTTTTTCTCTGTTTTTATATACCCATTAGCCAAAAATTTACTTTAATTTTAAAAATTGACATTTATTTCCTTTTAGCTTTTGGTTTGTAAAAAAATACATTTATTTACCCCCTTTTTGCAAATTTGCTGTTTTTGCAAAAATTTGGAATTTTTTTTAATCGGTGCTAAATTCAGTTAAATTTACAATTAGTTAAACCTTATTATAATTATATGTTTCCTTGGGACATTTTTTGAAAAATGTTCCCCTGATCCTCCCCCTAAATCGGCACACCTTCTAAAGTCCTGCCATTAAAACAAATGATTTTTTATATTAAATATATTATACGTTTTTCGTTTATATACATAATTTAAATATATATTAAACATACAATTTGTTGTTTGGTTATAAATTTTTAATATAAACTTGCCCTTTATTAAAGTGGTCTAGATGTAATTAGATTGTTGAGAGTAATAATTGTATTTTATAAATAACTTTAATGTGTGTTTAATATTCTAAATACAATATCTTTTTGTGTATTTAGTAAAATTTGTTATAAATATAGAGTAAAAGCAATTTAGAAAATTTTGTGCTTAAGATAAAATCAGATTGATAAAATATAAACATATTTAGATAAGAGTATAAAAATAAAATATTTTGGATAGATTAAAATCAACTTGCAAAATTAGAAATTAATTTATTAAACTTTTACATTAATTAAAAAATAATAAAGATAATTTTTTGGCACAACATACTAAATAGATTAAATTTATCACGCCAAAAACAAAATCAATTTAGATAAAATTAAAATTGATGCAAAATATTTAGATAGAATTAAACAAAATTGGCGAAAATTTTGATTGATCAAAATGCAAATTTGCTTATAAATTACTATTTTCATTGACTAGATAATTTTCTTAAAATTGATTTATCTGATTATAATTTGAATCCATCGTAAATAAAATTTATTGAAAAATAATACATATCTACTCAAAGATATAAATGATGGCTAAAAATATATATATAATTTTATTATGGAATAGAATACAGTTGATCGAGCGCATACTTTATTCAATGCAAATTTTGTGCTTGCACATGATTAATGTTGATTTGCATTCATTTCAGTTTTATTTTATGTAAAAAATAGTTGTCTGAATGGAAGAGAACGGATAGAATAGGGGAAGAGAAGAGACAGAAGAGATATATGACCTCAAAATTCTTAACATAGAAAACAAGAATTTACGGAAGACTTACTCAAAAAAGAGAGTAAAGAATATATTGATTGTCAGAAGAAATAAAGTCTATGTTAGGCTAGAAATGTCAGGAAAAAGACTTAATTAAAAAATTGTTTTCATATGTTATTTTCGAACAGATTTTGATCAAGATGGTCGATCCGACAATATTTCCTTTCTCATCAAGCGCATTAAAGTGCATACGGCTGACGCATTAAAGGACCCGGAGTACAGATATCCCAGCAATTACGGCGTCGAAAAGTTTCTCGAATTGTTCTCTGAAGAAGATTACGACGCCTTCTGTTTGGCCTATATGTTCACATACCGTGACTTCGAAGGCGGAACACTTGGCCTGGCATGGACTGGCGATCTTAAGAATGCCGGTGGCGTTTGTGAGAAGAATGGGGTAGGCTCGCTTTTATAATTATTAATTAGGTTTATTAAATTACCTTAAGTTAACTAACTTTAATATTATGTGGAAAAATATAAATTTATTTTAACTTACAAAAATTAATTTTAATTTTTGTTTGTGGTAATTTGTGTTTAATTTTGTATCCGGTTTGTTTTATGTGAACATGCAGTTTTTTTTAATCTTATTTTTTAAATCTTATAAATCTTATTTTGTAGCTTTTATTTTTAAACCTTTTATTTGTTTTTATATATCTATTATTAATTTTTAAAGTACTTTTGACCTCAATTTTGGTTCAAAAAAGTTAACAAGTTAAAACGCGCTTTTGTTCTTTTTCCAACCATACAGTTCACTGTTGAGTCGAAATATAATCTAGGTTATTTTTTTAATTTTAAAATTCTATTGTATTTTTCAAACGTTGGGTATAAACCAAATTTTGTAAAAACTGTTTAGAATTTATGATTTTTCTTGTTTTTCACTATAATTTCAAATTTTTCTGTACTCCGAGAAAAAACATTAAGAATTTATTCAATTCCCAGAATCGGATGAGTTATAACTTTTTTTTCACTTCAAGCGCTAAAAGCAGTCGTTTATTCTGTACAGAATATTTTCGCTAAATTCTTATAAAAAAATTTTTTTTCGTTCGTCTCTTTTAACGGAAGAAAAAGTTGAGAAAAAATAACAAAAAAAAGACTGTAATAAAGAAAATTTTTAGCTCATCTCTAGCTTAAAAATCTCTATTTTTACCGTTTTTTAGACTCTTTTTTCCTCAATTCAATTCATTGCTATTTTGAGTTATATTTTTTTCCCCCGAAGTAGTGGAGAAAATATTTTTATGAAAAAAATTATTATTCAATTCGTAACCTATTTTTAGTATTGTTACACATTTTTTCTGATCTTTTATACAGAAATATAGATAAATATATTTTCTATATATTTTTCTAAACATTAAATGAAATTATTTTTTGATTTACTGCAGCTCTGCTTTAGTCGAATATATTTTTTTCTTTTTTTTCCACAATTTTTATATATATTTTTAAGAAAACTTTTTATTACTATTTTGCTATTTTTTCGATGCCTTAACGAAACTATTGTTTTTCATATATTTTATACTTTTTTATTGTTTACTTAACTGCTAACTCTTGAGATATATACAGAATTTCTTTACTGTTTTTTTATTTATACACAGTTTTGGAGTTTATCCTCCAAATATTTTTTTTAGGTCAAGATGCATTTTAGTTTCAAGACTCTCAAGTCTTGCTCGAGTGTTGCCACTTGTGATTTTGATAGATATATATTTATTTAGCAAGTTTGAAATATATAAAGGCTTTAATTTTTTTTCAATTAAATTTAAGTTTTATTCATAAAACTTTATTTTATATTAAATATTATATTTTATATATTTTTATTAACAAGAACATATCATTATATTTAATTTTTAAAATTAATAATTGATAGCATTATAAACTAGTTTAATAAAAAATTAATTTTTAATAAATAAGTTAGCTAAAATAATTGTATCTAAATAATTACTTATTTATAAATACTTGAAAGTACAGTTCTTGTTTAAAACATAAGTATATTTTATATTAATGCAAAAAATGTCGAAAAAGTAGAAATCAATGAAAAATGTATTGAGAATGCAATGCAATATTAAAAAGTCATATAAAACTATATCTGTATTTCAAACAGACATTCACTTTCTTTACCGCAAATTCTCTGTTTGTTTTTGCGTTTAAAAAAAAGAAAATAAATTTTAAGCAAAAAAAAAGAAAATAAGAAGAAAACTTAAAATAATAATAATATAAAATAAAGATAGAGTATAAGAGAATGAGCTAGAAAAAAATATAGAATTTTCTATCCACCGAAAAAAATGTCTTATTTCACAGCACATTAAATAAGATTTGTTGTAAAGTTGAAAAAATTATTATATAAGTTATGAGTCTTTTGCGAAACCAAATGTTTTTTATGCATTTTTCACTCCTCTATCCGTTGATCACAACTGAGAAAATTGTAGTTAATATTCAGTTTTTAGTTTTTTTTTCTTAACTTATCATAACTTTTGGAAAAGTTTTAGTCTTTTTTTAATTTCAAGTTTTTTTAAATTCTAGAATTTGTGCTAAATATAGGTTTTTATTCAAATATTTTTAGAAATATTTTTATATTTTTGTAAATTTGATATAAATGGGATTTTTTTTTGTAACAACTCATGCCTTTGGAAACACTTATGCCTTTTGTTTGCACTTAAGCAGGAAATGCGTATTGACTTCGAATGAGAGGTTTTTCTTATGCTTTTAAAGAAAAATTTTCTACTTTTAATAAATGCTTAAAATATTTTTTTTTAGATTTTATTAATTATTTTATATAACAAACACTTACTTTTGGTTAAATCTTCTAAAAATTTAAGCAATTTCTCAATTAAGACCTAATCTTATTAAGTAGTTTGAGAGCAAAATTTAAGCTTGCACAATAATTACACAGATTATAATTATGTCTAATATATAAAATAATAATAATAATAATAATAACATTTATTGATTTTCGCAATCAGTCAAAGAATAGTCTCATTTGGAAAGCTATTAATACAATAATATAAATCAATTCTATTGAGACGTACTGTACATCAGATTGTAGTCGAGATCTATGATTCGGATAATAAAATTGATTAAAAATATTTTAATTAAAACCAAAACCTCATAAAAATTTTTGCATTCAATTATTTGAAGAGAATAGCAATTAAAACATGTTTTCAAAACATTAAGAAAAATAATTGATCCGAAAAACACAGAACTCGGCAATTGTTTTCTAAGCCATACGATTCCAGTCGTTATTATGATTGCACTCATAACTCATGCTTGAGCTACATCTGAATATTATCTTTCGCTAAATTATTATTACTTTAAAACCTTTATAGTGCAAAAATGTTCAAGATTGTATTAACACTAAATATTATTACGCTATTTATCTTAAAACAGAGAAATTTATTCGAAAACTCAAATTAGTCTTTCCTTTCATTAAACAGCACTATAGGGGAAGTCTGAAGAGTCTAAACACTGGGATTGTCACCCTGCTGAATTATGGAAAACACGTGCCACCAATTGTGAGCCACGTGACACTAGCACATGAAATTGGGCACAATTTCGGTTCGCCAGTAAGTGTTATTAGCTAGTTACATTATACGTTTGTTGTTTTTGTTTATAAACGTCAATGCCACATTTATTTGCCGACAAATATTTGAATAAAAAAGTCAAAATTATATTTATTTAACAAAACAAACTTGACGTATTCTGTATTTAATATTATATGTAAAAATTGTTTTTACAAAAAAAGTTAAACATGCAAAAAAATATAATTCTTTTCTTCTACATACAATATTTAAGTAATTTATATACAATATAAACACTACGAAAAAACGTTGTTTTTATAGTTAGTTCACATATAGTACAAAACAAGCCGTAAATAGAAACCAAATATTGAATGTAATTAATGTTTTGCATTGAAAGCACGATCCGGAAGAGGACACGAATTGCACGCCTGGAGGCGAAAACGGGAATTACATAATGTTCGCCCGGGCCACTTCGGGCGACAAGCGCAACAACAACAAATTCTCGCCGTGCAGTCTCAAGAGCATAAACGCCGTACTCAACACCAAAGCCAAGAGTATGAAGGGATGCTTTCAAGGTATTCATCCGAATATAATCCGAGAATTTTTATTTCAATTACTTAAAAAATAGCGTCAAATGGCGTATAATCGCATCTATCGATGCTTTGAATCTTAGGCGAGGGTTAGGTTTTGGGGTTTTTATACGATATTAGATGTAATGGCATTGTTTGCTACTTTAGATTATGTGGCTTTTCACATTCAATTCCTATTATTCACTCGTTTATCAATTTTCGTTCAGATCGGGGGTAGCCAAGTGTTAACGATGTATCGACTATTGTATAATCTCTCTATACTATACTATATAACATGCTACAATGTGTATAATATAATCTCTTTATACATGCGTTTTATATTAAACAAGCTGAATTGAATTGACATTGTTTAAAGGCAAACATCTTTTTTGAATAACAACTTTGTTTTTTTTATTTGTTGTTGAAATAACATAGTTTATTTAAATTAGGTCTTATAACTTTAGTAAAAACAATTAACTTGATAACTTTTGCTGTAATTATATGTGTTTATATGTTGTTTTACTCAATGATAAGAACCACAAGACTCGATATGTGGCAATGAAGTGGTCGAAGAGGGCGAGGAGTGTGATTGTGGTTGGGAAGAAGATTGCAAAGAACCTTGCTGCTATCCTATGCGTACTAACCCACCTCATGATGAGATTCCGTGCAGGTCTGACATTGTATTTTATTCAATATATTGTTTTTATTCTATTTAACACTTATTTTAGTTTTTTTTGCCAAATCTATTAAATTTTTTGTTTGATTTGTTTTTGCGATAAATTTTTAAATTTTTATTATTATTATTATTTTATACTATACTATACATCAAAGACTTCGCCCAAAAGTGATCTGTAGGTATGTATAGATTTTCAATCGATTTATTTTATAAATAATTTGTTTGAAAAATATTTTAAATAAAAAATAAAAATACTTTTTATATATAAAATATTTTTCAATGAATTAAACATTTTTCTAAATCAATTTTTTTCTTTTTATAGTATTGAAATTTTTGAAATTTGTTTGAATATCTAAAAAATATATTTTTATTTTTGAGCTTTTTTTGAGTTAAAAATTGTATTTATATTTAGATTATTTGCAAATATTCTTAGCATAAAAATGTGTGATTAAAGTATATTCCGAATAAAATACATTCACTTAAACAGTGTATATATGCAGTTCTAATGCAAATTGAAGTGAATTTTGTATTCCATTTCTCAAAGCATTTATTGAGAATTATATTCTACATAAAAGGGTTTTTACAGAATATAAACAAAATTACACTTAAATATTCAAAATACAAAAATTAAAATACTATTTATACTAATTTCGTGCAATTAAGTCAATAATTACATTAGAGTTGAATACTCTATAGAATTATGGTTTTAGTAAAAAACTAATTAATTTTAATTGACTAAAAAATAATCTTGTTAATTTTGTAGCCCCAGCCAAGGCCCCTGCTGCACACAAGACTGTAAATTAAAAGTTGGTAATAAGTGCCGAGATGATAATGGATGCCGAACAGCAAGCTATTGCAAATATCCTTTTCGTTTTAGAAAAATGAGTTTTAACTACTTTTTTATGTATTTTTTGAAATTTTAAATTCACTTTTAGTGGAGATTAGAGAAAAGCTATCTTTTGTATGAAATGAAAAACTTCTATATTTTGAATTACAGCTCATATATTGAGTTTATGTTTATTTTGATAGACATTCTTCGGGATATAAACGGATGATATGTTCAGAAATTTTATTATATATATATTTTTGTATTTGATTTGCATAAAAATTCGGAATTCCTAAGGCTTTGCATTTTTTTTGAGCTCAAAATTTCTTCTTTTTTTATTATACCGTTTTTTTTGTATTATATTTTACTTTTTGAAACTCAACTGAAAATTTAATTAGATTTTTGCGGAACCGGAGAGGAAACGACAGTTTCTTTTAATACGTTTATAAAAGCATAAGTTATTGAAAAATAAAAAGAAGTTTTTCACAAGAATTCGCTTTAAATTAAAATTATATAAAAAGTGTATAGCAAGCTTAAATTTACTAAATATACATTATATATAAAATTTTAATTTAAAATAAATTCTTAAACAAAAAAAGCGTCAATTTTTAAAATGTTAAAAAAAATTTCTTTAAAAAAAACAAAAATTTAATTTATTTTCGAAAACTTCAAAACTAATAACAATTGCGTTTTTAAACAGCAAATTTGTGCTTGGGCAATAAAAACATTTCTAACGCTATTTCTCGAGTAGATCCGTAGTATAGATTAGAAAAATTTATATCAAAAGAATTTATTTTTCAAGAGACCCAATCATTTTGATTGAATGTCCAAACACTCTGTTCCCCAATATATTAGCATTGATTTTTGAGTGCAATACAGGAATATATTGCTTAATATATAAAAGCACTGAATAGTCTATAGAGTATATGTAAATATATTGTTGAATAAACGGTCAGCGAATACATTAAACTGATGAACAGTTTTATGATCAATATTATGTTAGTGCTATGCGATGTACACTCGTAGGTCATAAAGTATTAACATCAAAAGTAATAATAGTTTTTATTTTAATTATTTTTATTCGAGTATAAGTATTTTATTACCTAATTTAGCTAGTGTTAAAACAAATAATGTGTCTTTGAAATTTATTAATAATTTATCTTAATAGAAACTGCTAATCACATTAAAAAATCTATTGGCAAATTAGTATGATAAAATAAATTTAATAAGTTTAGAAAATGCTAAAATATAATTTTTAATCTCAAAATTATTTTTATAGTAAATGCATAAAAATTGTTTACAAAAAGAACTGCAATAAATATTTTATGAGTAAAACATAAATGCCACTATAGAAAAAAAAGGCTAAGTTGATTTATACATGCAAATCCTTTATGGCCTTTAACTGTATAAAAATTTAAATATTATGTATTTTCAACATTACGTATCATTAAATTTGGAGTAAAAAAGAGAACAACAAACAGAATTGCTGAATTCAACGTGTGCATAAATAATATGATTTCTCACATATTCCGCACTAACAAGAATTTAAGCTTGCGTTTTCTCTTCATTGAATACTGATCGACATGCGATTCATGCGATTGTTTTGCCAACAAATACGAAGTTATTGCAAAAAAGTGGAGATTTCTCTCGTTTTAACCATTTATTAAAATATATGAAAATACAATAAAGACTATAATAATACGCTTTTTTGAGTTATCGATAAGCGATTGTAGTGTTTATTGAATTTTTCGGGATATATACTTGTTTGGAGTGTTTGGCTCGATTATTTCTTATAAGTTATAACAAACAAATAAATTGCTTTTTTTCCTAAGAATATTCTTTATTATTTAGATAATAAAATAAAATTTCTCATTTGATTTATAATAATAAAAAACTATTTATTTGATAAATATAAATAGTTTCATAAATAACGTATTTAGATACAAACTTGTGAACAAAAAACTAGGTCAGCAATAAATGTATATAGCTAAAATATTTTATTTTACTGTAAAATTCTGCAAAATGCTTTTAAGTTTTAGTTTGGAATATAAGTGCAATTGTTTATGTGTTGCAAATATTTTGAATTTTTTTTACTTAAATTACAATATATTTTATTAATTTAGATTAAATTTATTTAAATTAAATAAATTTAGAAAATTATTTTTAAATATTTAGTTTAGAATTATTTAAATTGTTTTTAAATGTAAAAGTAGCAAAAAATTGTCAATTAGTAATACAATTAGACTTAGCCAATCTTGGTACTAATATAGACAATAATATGATTGTAAGTATTTAAAAATTAATATTTTATATAAAAAAATAATATTTCAATCTAACATGATAAATAACAATATTGACACATTTAATTGCAAAATAACAAAATTCCTTAACTTTAAAAATTGCATCTATACTGGTCAGGGACCCCAATGTCCATACTCGACCAACAAACCAAACAAGACAATTTGTAATGAAGAGTACGTGTGCTATATGGGGGTAAGTAAATAATGCTACAAATAATGTACTTGCTCAATAGCTTAAAAGTATTTTTTAATTTAATGATCGACTAATTAAGCAAATAAAGTCAATTTACAGTACACTTACAAATCGCAACCAATTTTTCTTACTTTGTTTTAGGCAATTAGTTTGCATTAAAATAACATGCCTCTTTTTTGCAACTGGCATCTATTTAATTAATTTTCTATAAGTTTCTTATTTTGAATGCAATGCAAACATTGAGATGTGCTGTGAATAAGCGCTTCGTTTATAATTGATTTAAATATATTCACATTTTAATTAAAAAACTTTTTGGTAATGTTTTCTCAAATTTACAAACACTTAATGATTTGTTTGCCTTTCGAATGACGGCTAGAATTATGGTTTTCTTTAATGGAGTTAACACTTTGATAATTATATTGTTAATACAAATTTTTAATTGATGCATGATAAAGTATTAGTTAAAATTTTTGTTTGTTTAAAAAATTGTTTATGACAGTTACCAATATTTTCATATTTGTTTAATTTTTAAAATGTGTTACAAAGTTTGTGTAATAATTAATGTTATATATTTTGTACAAGCTATGTTTTATCAAAGTTATATAAAATTTTGTTTTGCATAAATTTAAATTAAATTTTATTCAGATATAAACTAGGTCAAATTTTATTTTATTCAAATAAACCTATTTTTAAATTTTAATAATATATTAAATCTAATTTGAGTTTCTAAAGAATTTTTAAATTATTAAATTAATGTAACCTAAAAAATAAAAACTTATGCTGTTACATTTTATCTAATTTTTTAAAATTATAATTACGCTTATAGTCTGCTATGCTCTCAGCTAACAGTAGAAAAATATTAACCTGTTAAAGTATTTACATTACAAAATAGGAATTTAAATTAAATTTTTCATTTTCTCTTATCAACCAATTTATATATAAACTAAAAATGAATAAATTGAATGAATAACTGAATGATAAATAATACGCTTAAAGGAATGCACGGGTTCTATATGTATGGCTTACGGCCTGGAATCGTGTCAATGCAGACGAGGACCAAATGATCCGATGACTAAGTCATGCGAACTGTGCTGTCGGTTGCCATCGAAGGACTCAACGTGCAAGTATGTACTAATATGACAATATGGCAGACAATCCCCAAACCATTCGTTTGTAGTCTTCAATTCACACTTATATCAGTTCGCATACAAATCGCTGCTATATTTCTCACTATATTATACGCGAAGGACTAATAATAGTTAGAGATATAACAACTCCGGTCGGAGTTATTTCGAAAATTTATTTCGATAATTTTTTCTTTACTTTCATTTTATTGATTTGATTATGTGCATTGCGAGAAATGTGTCTGGCACTTTTCATTGTTTTTCGATTGTCTCGATTGTTTGAGTTTATAAAAATCAACTAAATCAGTTTGTTTTTGTGTTAGTCTTTCCTAGCTGACTTTTATTTACAAATAAAATTATTTACAAATAATAGCAATAATGTAACTAAACATTGAGTTAAGAATTTTCTCAAAATAATAGATAAATAATAAATTGTTGCCAGCAGCAATTAATGAAAATTTGATAACAGTTACTTACACATTTTAATTTTTAAGTATATTTTTAAATATATTAACGCATCATAACTGCTAGCAATAAAATTAAATTGTTTAAACTATAATAATAAATAACTTAAACAATAAATAAAAGTTCTAATGTTTTTATACTAGCTTAGTGTACTGGATATATAAATTTAACCTGGTCTTTTCCTGTAAAAAAAGATCATCATTTGAGTGGAATTCCGTGCCGTATGACGTGCCGGACCTAAACGCCAAACCGGGCACTCCATGTGATAACTATAACGGCTATTGCGATGCGTTCCAGAAGTGTCGGGAAGTCGATCCGTCCGGTCCTTTGGCCACTTTGAGACGACTTCTTCTCTCCAATGAAAGTATGGCCTCTTTGAAGCGCTGGTTTAACGAACAGTGGTTCTACGTCGCTATTCTTTGTCTGATTACCGTGCTAATTGTGGTCAGTTTATATTTTTGTACTTGATTATTTATTTAATTTGTTTGCTTATTTAAAAAAAATTTTAAATTGGTAATTTTAAACAAAAATCTATTAATTTTTAATTAGTTAATTAAATTTTAGTATTATTAAGATTTTACACAACTTTACACTAATTATTGAAATAATGGATGTTTTAGTGATAGTTAAAAGTTGAATAAAAAACATTTTTACGTTAGCCTAAAAAGTATAGTATCAAGTTAAAAGAATTTTTGCAGACATTATAGCAATAAAATAAAATGATTGCTGATGTCTAGTCGATGACTGGAATTGTTTTATTATCCAATTAAATGTCTTCGAGACTATTGGATTCTTATGGCTTTGTTTTTATTTATTTGTGTTATCTCTTATCGATTTTGTTGTAAATGAAGTCATTTAAAAAATCTTTTGGATTTTATTTAATTATTTCAAAAGAAAAAAGGGAAACAGATATCACATCAAAGAAAATGTTGAACTGAAGTGAAAGTAAATTCTGTACTTAACTGAAAACATTGGCGAAAAAGAGTAAAACTAATGCAAAACAAGTATAAGAAGAGTAGAACTAAATTTGACTTAAGATCCGCATTAAATCTAATGTTTATTTTGAGAACATATACCAAATGGGGATAACCAAGATGCACATTACCTTATATGCAAATTATACTAAACATTATTTATTTTCCCATGTGTGCTACTAAACGCAATTTCAAACTTAAATAAAAAACATCTTTAATTATATTTAAAAGAAAAATGTTAATTTTTAAATTTAAATATGGGCTAGGTTAAAAATCTAAATTTTTAAAATGTTTTTAATTAATGCCATAATCTTTGTATTACCAAGGCACTTCATGTTTTTACTATTTATAATAGCAATCTCAAACTTATTATGTAAATTTAAAAAAAAGCACAGGACTACTTTTGCTTCAAATCCAATGGGAAATGTTAAAGACAGATGTTGAGATTATAAACGCATTTATTATTATTATTATTTTATATATAAATTAGAGGTTGATCTCGGGAGTCGGGAATCCCGATCCCGACCGAAATTAGTCGGAAATCCCGGTCGAGTCCTAAATTTAAATATTTATTTTAAAAAATTATATAAATTTATTATAAAATATTTAAACTAGCCTAAAATAATGATAACAATTTATACTTTAATAGAAAATTGTTAAAAATTTTATTCACTCATTAGATGTAATCTCAAGTTGAACTAATTTTATAAATCTTGTGTCAAATAGATAAAATTATAAATAAATTTAAAATTAAACAGATGTTTTTAGTATCTAAAAGAGATTGAGAGGGAGATCATCTAAAAATTCCCTGATTCTAAAAATTGGCATTAATTTCCCACAGAATTTGGTTCGAAAAAAGTATCCCATCTCTAATTTGCTGACTATAAAAGCATCAGTCAAATTTTTATGAGAAAAATTTTGAAAAATTTAAATTACTGTTAGTTTTTATTTCTCTTCAGATAAATTAACTAAATTTAGTTTAAATTTAATTAAATAATATTAAATAGCTTAAAAATTAAGTGATTTTAAAGCATTTTAAGCGTTTATGAAAAAAAATTCTATTCTTATTCTCCCTTGAATCGTCCAAAAATCTAAATCTCTATTACATTAAAATTAATAAAAACTACGCTAAATGTAAACTTTTCAGTAAATTTATACATAATTTTTATTAATTTAAAATTTAAAATCCCGTCGAGAACCGGGAATAATATTTTGGAAACCGGGATTGGTCTGTCGGGAACCGGGAGTTGTAATCCCGACCAAAATCAGGCTCTAATATAAATATATTTTTCAAAACATTTTTTAATAATTATTATTTTGAGCATAAATTTTAAATTGAAAAAAATATAAGAAAAAAGAGATAATAATCATAAAATACAATTAGAAACAGAATACCCATAGAATGACTACATTTTATGAGAAAAATAGTTTTTTTATTTTATGGACTCTTAACGAGACGTAGAGAAAAAAGAGCAAAATCTAGTAATGTATTGAATGAAGAAAAATATGTATAATTTTTTGTCTTTCTTTTTCACTTTATTATATGATAATGGTTTGGGTGTTATATCAAAAGATAGAGAGAATTGGATTTTAGTCTCAGTTTGTCGCTTCAGTTTCGACATCTTCGCCAAATGCAGAGCACATGAGATGAGGGAAAAGGTATCGAATGATAAACTCAAATAGCAGTGCGAATGTAGAGCAAAGGGTAGCGAAAGAAAAATCGATAATTAAGTGAATGGAATGGGATTTCCGTATTTCCTTTTTGCATGAGAGCTGGCTTACAATTAGGTGCAAAAGTGCCGAAACGTGTTTGCCAGATTTTTGACTAGATTTTCATTAATTGTTTATTTATAACGCGCTTGATAAACTATTTTATGTTTGTTAATACCATTAAGTTATCGCTTCAAAAGGTCAGCCGATTTAGAGAAAGGCATTTTTAATTGGTTCACAATTATGATGCAAGCTAACTTAATTTAACTGAATTTAAATTAAGTTTAATTTGCCTAACTAGTTTAAACCGAATTTAGCAACTATTTCGGAAAAATCTAAACTAAAAACACAACAAATTTGCTAAATGTTTTAGGACGACAAATCAATAAAGAAACTGATTTTTTCGCAAACCAAATGCTAGCATGATAAATGCCAATTTTTAAATTTAGGGGGGTTTGACTCATCTATTCTCTTCTTAATACCTCATTAATACATTTAAACAAATAGTGATTTAATTTTCAAACATATTTTTGTAAATATTCTTTTAAATGCAGTCTAGCCCGCTTATAACGAACAGTTTGGTTTTTGTCAAATTCTTTCGTCATAACCGGAATTTATTATATATGCATTTTAAACTATAATTTTTGCAATAAATTTAGTTAGTTTTTCAACTTAATATTGTATAAACTTAATAAGTTAATTAGTATAAATCAGTAGCTCTTAATTAGTATACATCAATGTCAGGCAATTATTAAGAGTTCAAAGGTGTTAGTTATCCTTTTTTACTGTTTATTAAGAAATACAAAACTATATATTGATATTTGCAAAGACTAGTCTGGCCTATTTTGGCTTATTCAGATAACATGTTTTTGTATGTTTACTAATTAGTAAAAAAGCTAACTAACAAATATGAACTCTTAATAATTGCCTGACACTGATATACATTGATAAAAATAAAATTTTATTACACGATTAGTTAAATAAGTTATAGCAGGGAAGCGCAACATCTCATAGTTCAAAAGAGTTGATTAACAATTTAACTGTTTGCTAAACATGCAAAAACAATATATCT